>CAUEEP010000750.1:780000-887500 GCA_958450365.1 Mesorhabditis belari | reverse complement strand
CTTCCAAACGCAGCTGGTTAAAATGGCAAAGAGTCCGACTCATCATTTGAACAGTTTCTTTCACATAAACCTTCTTTGGTGTTTATATAAAAAAGATAGAGCACATTCAATTACTTAAGTTGCCAAATTTGCAGGAAGATCCCACCAATGGTTTTTTCTAGATCACAGTTTGTAGTTTTTGTGAAAAAATGGCTTTTTCTTGAGCGGAGGCGCTGTTTGAATTTTCTTTTAAATGTCATTTTGTAGAGAATTAGTTAACCATTCTACTGATATCAAACGCATATTATTTGACGAAGTCGAATAGAAGTTTTAGACATTTTTTTGATTTTCGGCGCCGACTCATTCTCCCCAACCCAATATTTCAACAAATTCAAATGTAAATCTCTACACCTTTTTCCCAAGCTCAATAGGAGGATTAAATGCTGAAAGCCTTGCTTATTGCTCAAATTTAGCTTTTTATCTGCAATTGATAGCTTACCTCTTGCAAAAATTTGAAAATTTGCCGTTCTCAGCTTTGCTCTTGGATGTGGCACAAACACAGCGTCAAATTTGTCAAACTGCCCAAAGAAATCTTTTAGTTGCGAAGTTTTAATCATTTCCACATAATCTTTATCAAATCCAATCCTTCCAGGAGTGTCACGAGATAGGAGAATCAAATGCTGAAAGCTTTGCTTATTGCTCAAATTTAGCAACAAACTTGTATCAAAAATTTCTCATCATAGCCAATATACGGTCGAATTCCGAGAAATATTTCGAGATCACTGCTCGTGAGAAATTTGAAACAGTTGTAAACCTGTTGATACAATGTTTTGGCAGATCTTTTGACGTTACTAGAGTTGATGAAAGCAGCACGAGTATGGAAAAGCAGCGTAAGTAATGCTCCCATTTGATAAAGAGATCGAAGAGACCGCCAGTGTCCAATAAAAGTACAGCAATCTGTAAATCGATTACACTTCAAGAAAAACCAATACCTAAATCAACCCTTTCGCTTTCGTTATTGTTGATGAAGAAAGTTTCGGTGCAAATTTGGATGCCAGTTGTATGAGAATATAATCCTGATTGAAACGATGCTCCACTTGGGCCCCTAGACATTGAAATAAAGAAAAATGATGATTAGTTTGAAGGAAAATTGTTTGAAACACTATCTAATGCATACTAGACTCGGTAATTTTCGCTGGGGACGTCAATAGACGTGCAACGGAAAAATGATATCTAATTTTACTCTGATATTTTTGTTTTCGATATCATTTGCTGCAGAATATAATTTTGTATCGACTGAAAACAAAGGTAAAACGATTCAGGTAAAATTGGCCAAGATATGTCATTTTTCCCTCGGACACCTATTCACATTCACACCGAAAATCCCGAGGTCTAATCTAGACGCCTTTCCTTGTTCAAAACGAGAAACAATAGCAAAATGCTTGTGACTTTTTTTTGACACAGATCATCGATTAAAGTGTGTGGATAACAATCACAAGAACTTGGTTGATTCTTGTGACTTTTGTTCACGCAAATTTACACATCCCTTTTCCCCTAGTTGAGATTTGACCCAACGATACAATACTGCTAACTAGAAACGGGAAAATTCCAATCCGAACCTAATTCCACCTTTGTTTTCTTGGCTGATTGTTGGCCAATTACTTTGAAATTTTGTCTTCAGATAGAAATCGACATTTTCAGCTTGTAGAGAAAATTTCAGAGCAATCGGCCAAGAAACAGCCGAGAAAACAATGGTGGAATTAGGTTCGGCTTGGAATTTTCTCATGTCTACTGCTAACTAAAAGTCTAAAAGTGTTGATTTGAGTACTTCAAGCTTACCAATCTCTTAAGGTTTAGCTTATCTATGGTTTAATGTTAGATTAACAATATTAAATAATATCGGCACTTGCCAAGACTTTGATTGCGAGCACTGTTAAGCCAAGACTGTCTTACTTTGCTTACAGTCGGTAAAGACTTATTTCCTGCACCCAGTTCCACCTTAAAACAGAGTTGATTCAGCAATGGATAAAGCGGTCTTAGAATATTTAAGCGATTGATTGAAGTGAGTTTTTATGTTTGAAATTTTAAGCCTTTCTTGCAGAATTCCAAAGAAAATGGGACAATGAGTCGAGAACAATGGAGCAAGAGGCACAAAGAGAAAAATCTTGAGAAGTGCCAAATGATCATCAGGGTCAGGGCTGTTTTAAAGATTTCTTCAGGTTACTCAAGGCCAGAAACATACCAAAGGCTGGCCTAAGTCTGACATTGACTCCTTGCAGGGTCCCTGATCCTGTCAGGATCCAAGCCTAGATCTGTCTTCAGAATTCTGTCTCACCCGATAATCTCATCCGGTTTAAAATGAGCATCTCCTTTGCGAAGTGCCCGCAAAAGAAAGTTAAGCCAAAAAGTTTTCCCACCACGAGGAAGACCGGCAATGGAAATGATTGCAATCTAAAATGAATAAAAATAGCTCATATTAAAGCGTCATATTACAACAAACTTTGCAATTTCCAACTTGATCCATTATTCTATTAAACAGCTGTTTGTTGAAAGTTCCTTCTCCAGATTGGTTGATTGTGTAGAGGGGTTGAAATAGTGAGGTTGGCTAAAGTATACAATGAAACGTGACTAAATGAAATGACGAATGTACAGATTTCTCCAAAAGCTCAGAATTTGAATTGAATTTTAGAAAAAGTTAGAAACTAAAGGTCAAAAAAACATCAAATAACCTAAAATCACTTTTCCTTTTTTGAACTTTGCTTTAAACTCCAGTTTTTATAGACAATCCCTGTACTAAAGCCTTGTAGATATTAAGCGTGTTATTCTAAACCAGCCGATGTTTTGTGGAAGACGTATTGGCCTAGCCGGGAGTGCACTTGTCTACGGCCCACAAGATCCGGGTTCGACCCCGGTAGTCCCACTGGATCTTGACTTTTTAATTTTTTAACTTAAATAGCACAACTATTGTTTATTTTGAGACTTTTAAAAAGATTTCAGTTTTTTTGGCTTAAAGAAAGCTGAGAAAAAGCCGGTACAGACGGATGGACGAACGGAGTGACTAAATAGCGAAATAGTGAGGTTGGCTAAAGTAAGGAACAGTCTAAATAGCTTAACTATGGCTTATTATGGCCTAAATAAGTAAGCCATAGTTAGGCTTAATATCTAGGTCATACCTAGATAAGGTTAGAACCTAGATAAAGTTCAGTTCTAGTTTACTTTCAAGTTTGAAAATAGAACAAATCTGTTAGTGGATAATGTGTAAAAATAGGACCGGATAATACTCAATCTAAATAGTACAGCACTTTTTGGATAAGACTTCTTTCTTCTTCATCTGAAAACATCAATGTAGATGGTTGCATATCATCGACTTGAGAACTTGTGATCAAATCATGATTAGCTTCAGAATTCAAACTCGGAAAAGCTGTAAAGTTACTCAATATCAATTCTAAATCTACACCAACTTTCAACTTCACTTTCCTCTCTCGGAGTAAACGAATTTGGTAGCACGTTATCCGGTCTCATAATCCTCGTACGATCATTATCAATTATCGGCATAAATTCATATTGTTGAATCTCTTTGTCCTGAAGTTTCAATAAATTTTTAAAAAAGAATTTCGAACATTTTTAATGATGATAATTTTCTCGAGAACTTCTTCCGCATTCGGTCTTTCTCTTGGGTCAAAAGCAGCACATCTAAAGCTTTTTTTTAATATAGTTAATAGTTAATCTAATGTTTATAATTAATCTAATCTAATAGTTACAATATTGTAACTATTAGATTAGCAAGAAAGTTCGTAGAAAAAGTTGATTTCTCAAAGCTGTTGGTTTCCACGATGATTTCTCAAAGCTAAAGTATTTATTCAAGATAATTGTCATTTTTAAGAATCATATTCTGCCATTTATTGCGCTGATTCTTTTCTCTCAAAAATTCTTTGGTTGGCGGAAGAAACCGCAGAGCCAGTTTTCAACCTCAGCTCATTGGTATCTATTATTCGTTGCCATTTATTGGATAGAGCACGGATTCACTTCTCCCAGAAATTCTTGGGCTGCGCGGCAAAGAAGTCGCGGAGACAAATTTTCGACCTGGACACGATCTCCGAAGTGCTCCCAATGGAGTTCTGCAGCTAGATTCCGGAAAAGGTGAAAATCAGAAGGAACAAGATCTGGACTATAAGGGGGATCAGGGAGAGTCCCTAACACCTTCAATTCTTCTTTTGTACACTTAGCAATATGAGGTCTAGCGTTGTCATGAAAATGCAGAACTTTTTCCTTTCCAAAAAAATTCTACGGACTTTCTTGCTAACTTTCTTGTCAATATCTGGCTTGATCTTGTTTTACAATCAATTTTATGAATATCAAAACCAAGCAAAACCGACTCAAGAATAGTTTCCTTGAACTCCTTACAACCAGAGTACGAGAAATGAAGTCCTGCGGTTTGTTCCTTTTGAAAATCAGCAAAATGCGAGTAGTCGTTGTAGATTTTGTTCTCTGATCGAAATGCGTATCTAAACCTATTTTTGAATTTTCTTAAAACTTTTCTTACCGTCTTTCAATGATTTCCCAGAAAACGATTCCCATGCTGTAGATGTCTGTGGAGTAAGTGACCTAGTTTAAATAGCAAACAATTTTAATACAATGTAGAATGTTCGGAGTTTAACTTGAATAGCCTAGGTGACAGGAAAAAGTCAGATTTCTTATTTGTTTTATGATGAAATCTTTAAACACAAAAATTAGTGATGCAAAACGATATTAAGCGAAGAAATTTGCTATCTCCACCGCAAAGAAAATCCAAAAACGCAAAAAAAGGTCAAAATTGCGAGGTTATTTCAATTTCTAAAGTCTCAGAGTCCCGTTAACTTTCTGAGATTTCAGTTCAGCTACGGTTTTTCATATGACAACCTGTGCAAGATGCGAAAAATACCAAGATTTTTTATCTCTACTAACCGCTAAATCTTCGTTCACTTCCCATTGAACTCCCATCGAATATTGAAAATTGCCAATCTTTAGAGAAAAATCTTCAGTGACGAAAATGCTAAACATTTAATTACAATTTAATTATCAACCAATCAAAAACTTGGCTGGTTTTATATCACGATGAACGATTTCCTTTTCTTTGAGATAAATAAGTGCCTGAAAAAGTTGTTCCGCCCAATAAATCGCTGTATTGATCGTATAAATAATCCGAGAATCGAATATTACTAAATGAAGTGCTTAACTGGTTTTAAAGTTATAGTTTTACTGTTCTCTAGTGTTCCTCTTTGGCAAAACTCCATTTGAAGACCAGTGCCATACTGAGGATCGAACACCACTCCATAATATTTGAGGATGTTTGGATGAATGAGCGTTTGAACAATTTCATATTCGTGAATCGCTTCGTTTCCAAACTTGATAACCTTTAGCCTGAAAAACTTGGATGATTAAATATACAAATCAAAGAGCTTTGAGTCCACTAAAGCGGAATGAATTTATGCATTGCAAACTTAACTCAAAGGGAAGATCACGAAATCAAGGTGACCAATCGAAATGAGACCTAAACTATTCGATACAGAATTTTACGCTGATTCCAAATCTGTTGTCTTTTCTTTGCTAAATAGATCAGAATTGCAAGGAATTTGGCAAACAAGCTTTTTGCCTCTCTTATAACACTTGCGCGCGCGCGACAAAGAACTACGCTGGTTGCGTAGTGTAGCGGATAACGTGTCGAGATGAAAAGCTGGAGGTCGAGATTTCGACTTCCCTCAAGTTTTATAGTGTTTCCTAATCTTCCTTCTTTTCGTAATTGCTAAATATAAAACGGCGGTACAAAAGAAGGAAAACTTAAAGGGAGTCGAATCCTCGACCTCCAGCTTTTCGTCTCGACATGTTATCCGCTAACTATGCAACCATTTCTTTGTCGCAAGCGTTATAAAGGAGGCAAAACACTTGTTTGCCAAATTCCTTGCGATTACGACCTATTTAGCAAAAAAAGGACAACAGATTCGGAATCAGCGTAAAATTCTGCATCGAATGATCTAGGTCTCATTTCGATTGGCCACCTCGATTGGCCACCTGTGACCTTCCCTTGTAAGTTAGACCTAGCTCGATTTTTCCGGGACTGGGTTGACCAATTTAGCTCTACTTATTAGTTTCATTAAACAACCTAGAACTCTTTACTATTAAAATAAGCAAGAGCAAATAAAAATATTAACTATGCATAAAGATATGAGCTATTAAAGAAGCACTATGCATTTAAAATGCCTGGAAAAGAGTCAGTTTTTCTAACCCTTCCAAACGCTCTTGGTTGACGAAAAAAGTAAATTTTTATCTATTCCAACCCTAATACCAAAATTTGAGGTGACTGAGCGAAAAAGCTTGAAACTTAACCTAAAATTGGAGAATTCTCAAAGTCTATAAAAACTGAATCAGTTAAGCCAGTGAAACTATATAAAAATAAGGCAGAAAGGAACTGACGGCGTCTGACTGGCAAGCAGCTTCGTTTTCGAATGCTGGCTTCCAAGTAGGATCACTTTTTCTCGACTCAAATCGATCTGTTGAATCACAAAATCGGTCAATAAGTCGTCCATGTATCAAACAATTGCATTTGACGTCAATTGAGAGAACTTAATGTAAAAATAAATCTTTATAAATCAGAATATCATGCTAGAATAAGAAATATATTTTATAAAATGGCAAAAAGTTTTTGCTTTTGGGGAAATCAATTTAAGTTTCTTATCTATCAAGTGCATTTCAGCAACCCAAAAACGATGAAAAAGAAAAACAAACGCGTGATTGCAAAAGTTTAAGCTAAATTTCACTTTTCGAGGTTCAGAAACAAATTTTCGATTATATCTTGATAAATTTCGAATACAGAATTTTTATTATCGTAAAAATTTGAATGGATTCATTCAAAAACTTGGTTTACTTTTGATATGTTTCTTTGTAGGCAAAAAGAAAAAGTTGTTGATACATAAATTGATTGAAATTTAAGATCAATTTACAAAATGCATAACAATTCGATGAAATAAGAATAATCACTTTAAATCTAACAAATCTAAGTCCATGTTCAGGATGCTTTTCGCAGGAAAACGTCTGCTTGTTTTGAGCAAATAGGATTCTCGTGGAGATAAATAGGATAAATAAATGGGTACAGAGTAGAGTGATTAAGCAGAAGGATTATCGTAGGTTTTCTAAAGCTTTCTTTTTAAAAACTTAACAGGGGTAGGCTAATTTCCGCAATTTTTTTGCGCAACAGGGTCATTTGCGCCACCCGGGTCGTTTGCGCAACTCGCCATAACTTTTCGCAGGAAAAAGTTTGCTTGTTTTGATCAAAAAGGATCCTCTTGGAGATAAATAGGATAAATCAATGATTGGTACCATAGAATGACTGAGCGGAAGGATTATCTTAGCTTTTCTAAAGCTTCCTTTTTAAACACTAAACACAATTTGATGCATAACAACGTAAGATCAACAAGAACAGCATGCTGCAAATTTAGAATGAGATTTGCTCTGCTGAGTTGCTGAGTTGATATTTGACTTAATTTATATATTAGGTTGATGCATAAGTCTTTTCGTTTTTTTTCGTACTTCTGTTAAAAAGTAACAAATTCACCAATTAATCTATAGTTTGCTCTATAAAAAAGTGTTTTTTTTTGTTCAATTTGCATCTTTTTAAATCAATTTCGGTTCACTTTCAAGCAAATTCGAGAGTGAAAAACGCCTTTTTCGTAAAAATCTATAAAAAACTCTACGGAAAAATTGGTTGAATGAATTTCTCTGAAATTTTGGCGAAATATCAAACTTTTTTTTCTCTATCTTTTATCTATTGACACGAAGATAGGTTTTCTTTAGCTAAGGTGTCTAAACCGCATCATCGAGTTAGCCCTTTTGACTACCCGACTTCATACTCTCAAGAAAATCCAGGCATTAAATATTTTTAAACCCGTTTTAATGTTATTTTGCAGAAAAATAATTGGTTTTTCTAATGAAATCAACCGTAGTTTAATTGGTGCATTTGTTGGCTTGAAACGGCAGACGAAAAGGAACGAAAAGACTTATGCATCAACCTAATAACTTTTTAACAGTATATTACTGTAACGAGAACCAACTCTAGAGAAAGATCGATTGCTTATCAGTGAGTTCAAGGTAAGAGAACCAATTACGATGCGTCGGCCCAATTTCAGATGTGGCTAAAATTTAGCTTAATTTTAGCCACATCTGAAATGTTTGAAAGCTTTTAAACAAAAAGCGATTTCAGCAATGGAACAAACGTTTCGCTCGTTCAGAAATCGCTACGTGTATTGGGAGATAAAAAAAATGATAGGTTATGTTGAATTTCTCTATTTTGGTGTAGTTTCTAGTGTTAAGGGTACTTTCCTCCAGGTCCACCAAAGTGGAAGTTCCCCGCCATCTCTTCATTGAAAGTGATTTTCCTGTGTTGAAAAGTGATCAATTGTGAAAACTTATTGTTATTAACTTAACTTCCATTATTGATGAAAGAGATTTGTTGGCTCAATTCTTTGCAAAAGAAAACAAATATAATGTGTGATTTCAAGAAAAATACGTAAAAATTAGTTTATTGACCCGACAAATGAACGACAAAGATCTTGAAAAAACAGCGTGAGATCGTGGGACTGGTTCTGTTTCACAAAGGTACTAGCTTCTTGATTTCGCTTGAACTGGTTTCACAAGCCTAACACTATTTGGGATCTGATATTTGCCGATTGCTAGACCTGGCAACTGTGAAACTGGACCCAAGTTATGAAGTGGTTTATCCATAAGCAAAGTTCAAAGTCCAAAGAACAGGAGTGTAAAATAGGCGAAGCATCACAGGTAAGAAGACAACACTCATTCTAAAGGCTGACGCTAGAATTTTAGCATTGGCAGAGCAGATTAAACATTGGCAGGCCAGAGTCTTCCCAAAATAAGGCTCCAAAAACTACTTTCGTGTATGATACAGCCCCTGTATCATACACGTTTTCTCAAGACTTCGAGAAAACAGTTTCTGGAAACGTTTCGAGCCTTAATTGACCCGACAGGGCTAAAACATGGCTCAATTTCTTATAAATAGTTAGCCTTAAATCTAGCTTTGAAATCAGCTGTGGCTTTTGGCCTTAAGTGGCCTTTTTGAAAAGCTTAAGGCTCCAAAAACTATGTTCGTTTATGATACAGCCCCTAAGACTTTCAGAAAACAATTTCTGGAAAGGTTTCGAGCCTTATTTGACCCGACAGGGCTAAAACATGACCCGCATCGGAAATCTCAATATCTTGCACTACCCTCGTGGAAGGGAATGGTTTCTTCAGCGTCGTTCGCCCCTTCACTTCTTCGACAATATAATTCGGTGGCACTAATTCTTGCTCGAATCTCTAAAGATGAACTCTTTATCATCTCTACTTCTAACATTAAATTGAGCATAAATTGCTCTAAAGTATGTCAGCCGTTTTCTGTGATTCAAGTCAAACTAAAAGAAAACAAACCTTTTTAACTTCCTCCAATTCAAGCTTGGCCCTCAAGGCGCCCCACCGATCTTGCTGCTTGACATTTGTACAACTAAACTAATTTAATTTTGATTTATGAGCTTTAAATACTTTCTGAATATTTCCTGAATGTCATCGGGGCAATCTGGGGATCGACCTCAATGACACTAGCCCAATCCGGTGTACGGTCCGGGAAAATCCTTCTGAAGGCATATTGAATTCTGAAAGCTGTAGCTAGTACGTACTTCCTCTCAATCAGCTCCCATAACACTAGACCCATCGTGAAAACATCGTACTTTGGAGAAAGCTTAAATTTCTTTGATCATGTCAAGAATGAGTTGTTTCAAAGGTTTTTTACCAGACCAGGCCAGGTCAGAGCCAAAAGCCGAACCTGACTCCGCGATCGTTTACGGCATTGAATCTCTTGAAACAGCTTTCAGAATTTTACAACAAATTGTTTTACTAATCCTGGCCCGGCCTGGTCAACTCTTGCCTTTGAATCAAATCAAGACCTGTTCGACTCCTTTATAACGCTCTGGAGCCTGATAATGCGAAGTCCCAGTTGTAGGTGGGCTGTATCTGCTCAAAGGGACTCCTTGTCTCGATGCAACTTTCATTGCTCCGAAGTCGGCGATTTTCAAGAGATATTCATTAGTTACCAAAATGCTGAAACGTGTCCAAATGATTCAAGTAGAAGCATTTCAAACACATCTTGCTAATCAATCTTTTCGTTCAACTCACTTATCCGGTTTCAGATCCATGTGGATGACGCCTTGTCTCTTGAAATAATCGAGCGCATCGAACAGATCAACGACCCAGCATATGAATGTATAGGCCGGGTAGAAAATCTCGGCATCGTGGATAACTAAAGAATGTTTTTTTGTGATTGATGTGCTTTGTTTGGTTTTTTTGAACGTGGCTTTAAAAAATTCTTAAGCTAGCTCCATCTTTTAAACTCTTGATTAGCAGAATAATTTCTTTTCTTTCGATTAACATTCACATTATTGTGAAAACATTGTTTTCACGATAGACTCTTCAATTCCCCACTTTTCTTTAGCGATCCTTTTTCACAAAACTCCATAAGGATCCCGCGTCTTGTAGTATCGCGTTCGTCAACGCATCCACTGATATATTTAATGAGATTCGCATCCTGATACAAGCGCATATACTTCTCTTCTTTGATGAAAGCGGCTCGATTCTCTTCAGTCATTTGTTCAACACGTAGCAATTTTAACACACCAACGCTGAAGTTTTGATAGAGATTCGAATCAATAAGATCACTAACAATTCACGAAGAAAAACTCCTATTTGTTGCTGTTTACAGCTTGAGCTTGAATCAATCTGTTTTTTGATTTCTTTTAAACTAATGGCTTAAAATGCTTAAAGTAAAATGATTGTGCAATACAAAATAAAAGGGTTAGAGTAATATAAATCAAGTGTGCCACCCATGACATGGGTAATAACTCAATGCGACTTTAAAAAGTTTAATCTAGTTTGATTTGTTCGCTTCATCACCACAGCATACCTCAATTTGCCAAAAGGCATTCGATACTCAACTTTCCAGCATTGCCCAAATCCACCAAAACCTATATTTTCTTTTATCTCCCAATGCACGTAGCGTTTTCTGGACGGGCGAAACGTTTGTTCCATTGCTGAAATCGATTTTAAAAGCTTTCAAACAATTCAGATACTCTCAAAATTAGGCTAAATTCTGGGCCGACTCATCGCAATTGGTTCTCTTACCTTGAACTCACTGATAAGCAATCGATCTTTCTCTAGAGTTGGTTCTCGTTACAGTCATATACTGTTAAAAATTTAGTTAAAAAAATAGTAAAGTTTTTTAAATCAATAAGTTTGTGTCAATAATTAAGCAGTATTTGAGCCAAATCAGCCTTATCGCATCGTGGCTTTTCTTTGGCGCCAAGGTGCTCCTTTCTTCAGATTCACTCGACGAGCGGATTTCGTTGACTGATTCAAAAGCGGAAATGAGCCAGAATGTTATGCAGGTACTTTTGTACTTTCGAGAAGTTAATGTGCCAACTAAGACTGTAAATTAAGCAATTTAACCTTTAAGTTTTATTTTTGGATAGTCGAAGTTGTAGAAGAAACTAACTCGAGTTTCTTAAGTTCATCGACCGCCTAAGGCTGTTTAAATTTGGGTTTTATGTTTTCTAAAACATGTTAACATGTTAAATTACCATAATCTTGTCTCCAGTCTTTATCCTATTTATCTTATGAGGGTAGACTTGCTCTTTTTCAACTAAAAACTTTACAACATCGTCGCATTGCCATTGCTCTAGTCGAATCTTTCAAAATCTTCCTGCGGTGCAAACAGATTAACCCTTGTTTGTTGACTTTTTCAAATTTAACCCAAGGTCAGAGTCCAGAAGTGGTTCATTCCTTTTGCAGATTCCCTTTTCCTTTAGCGCTTCTTTATCAAACTCATTTCCCGTTAGAGCCGAGAGGTTATGGAACTTGCTTCTAAATTCCATACGAAAAAGGCTATAGAATGATTTGGCTCAAATTTGGATTTGGCTCAAACTTTGTAAAAAAGCAAACTAGTGTTATGGGAGCTGATTGAGAGGAAGTACGTACTAACTACAAGTTTCAGAATACAATTTACAGTCAGAAGAATTTTCCCGGACGGTACACCGGATTGGGCCAGTGTCATTGAGGTCGATCTCCCAGATTGCCCCGATAACATTCAGGAAATATTCAGAAAGTATTTAAAGCTCATAAATCAAAATCGAATTAGTTTAGTTGAACAAATGACGAACAGCGAGATCAGTGAGACGCCTTGAGGGCCAAGGATGAATTGGAGAAAGTTAAAAAGGTTTTTTTCTTTTGGTTTGACAGCCGCACAGCTTGTGCGGCGTGATTATATTCAGTGAAGTAGAGTGCTCGCCTGAAGTGATCAGTCGATCAGTCGAACGAAAATCGATAACCGAGAAGACTCGCATGGCGATGCTTAACCGAGATGAGTCTTTGTGGATGTATAACCGACAAGTACCCATTTCTCTATGCTTTGTTGAGTTTCACTTTATCTGAATAAAGTATCATCATTTTTTGTGTTGGACATATTTTGTTGAACTTTGTTTGAATTCAAATCTATTTGAATAATAGAAATTTTTAAGAACAAATCTCATTCTAAATTTGCAGTATGCTGTACTTGTTGATGTTACCTGGGTTAGGCTAATCTCCGCAATTTTTTTGTGCAACGGGGTCTTTTACGCAACTCGCCATAACTTTCTGCTAAGTGGCCCAATCTAAGTGGCCTTTATGATGTTGGTTTCATTTTGTAGTTCTCAATAAGTGCAACAAAATGCAATCAACCTCATAAAGTTTGGTCCACTTAGAAGAAAGTTCTGGCGAGTTGCGCAAACGACCCAGTTGCGCAAATGACCCTGTTGCGCAAAAAAATGGCGGAGATTAGCCTACCCCTGTTAAGTTTTTAAAAAGCTACGATAATCCTTCTGCTCAGTCATTCCACTCTGTACCCATTTATTTATCCTATTTATCGCCAGGAGAATCCTATTTGATCAAAACAAGCAGACTTTTTCCTGCGAAAAGCATCCTGAACGTGGACTAAGATTTGTTAGATTTTAAGTGATTGTTCTTATTTCATCAAATTGTTATGCATTTTGTAAATTGATCTTAAATTTCAATCAATTTATGTATCAATAACTCTTTCTTTTTGCATACAAAGCACCTTATCAAAAGTAAACAAAGTTTTTGAATGAATCCATTCAAATCTTTAATAATAATGAAAATTCTGTATTCAAAATTTATCAAAATATAAGTAAAAATTTGTTTTTGAACTTCGAAAAGTGAAATTTTGCTTAGACTTTTGCAACCACGCGTTTGCTTTTTTCTTTTTCATCGCGAGTTGTTGGGTTGCTGAATTGCAATTGATAGATAAGAAACTTAAAATGATTTACCGAAAGCAAAAATTGCTTTTTTTGTCATTTTATAAAACATATTTCTTATTCTAGCATGATCTTCTGATTTATAAAGCTATTTAGTTCTCAAGTCGATGATATGCAACCATCTACTTTGACGTTTTCAGATGAAGAAGAAAGAAGGCTTGTCCAAAAAGTCCTGTACTTTTTAGATTGAGTATTATCGTGTTCTATTTTTACACATTATCCACTATCAGATTTGTTTTATTTCTAAACATGAGTGTAAACTAAAACTGAACTTTATCTAGCTAACTAAGACCTAGATAGTAAGCCTAACTATGGTTTACGTATTTAGGTCATAGTAAGCCATAGTTAAGCTATTTAGACTGTTCCATCCGTCCGTCCGTTTGTACTGGCTTTTTCTCAGCCTTCTTTAAGCCAAAAAATGAAACCATTTGATTTAGTCACGTTTCATTGTATACTTTAGCCAACCTCACTATTTCAACCGCTCTACACAATCAACCAATCTGGAGAAGGAACTTTCAACAAACAGCTGTTTAATACAATAATGGATCAAGTTGGAAATTGCAAAGTTTGTTGTAATATGACGCTCTGATATGGGCTATTTTTATTCATTTTAGATTGCAATCATTTCCATTGCCGGTCTTCCTCGTGGTGGGAAAACTTTTTGGCTTAACTTTCTTTTGCGGGCACTTCGCAAAGGAGATGCTCATTTTAAACCGGATGAGATTATCGGGTGAGACAGAATTCTGAAGACAGATCTAGGCTTGACAGGATCAGGAACCCTGCAGGGAGTCAAGGTCAGCCTTAGGTCAGGCTTTGGTATGTTTCTGGCCTTGAGTAACCTGAAGAAATTATCTTTAAAACAACCCTGACCCCATCGATGATCTTTTGGCACTTCTCAATATTTTTCTCTTTGTGCCTGTTGCTCCATTGTTCTCGACTCATTGTCCCATTTTCTTTGGAATTCTGCAAGAAGGGCTTAAAATTTCAAACAGAAAAACTCACTTAAATCAATCGCTTCAAATATTCTAAGACCGCTTTACCCAGTGCTGAATTGGCTCTGTTTTAAGGTGGAACTGAGGATTGTACAGCAAATAAGTCTTTAACGACTGTAAACAAAGTAAGACAGTCTTGGCTTAACAGTGCTTGCAATCAAAGTCTTGGCAAGTGCCGATATTTTTTAATATTGCTAATCTAACATTAAAGCATAGATAAGATAAATCTTAAGAGATTGGTAAGCTTGAAGTACTCAAATCAACACCTAAAGACTTTTAGTTAGCAATAGACATGAGAAAATTCCAAGCCGAACCTAATTCCACCATTGTTTTCTCGGTTGTTTCTTGGCTGATTGCTCTGAAATTTTCTCTACAAGCGGAAAATGTCGATTTCTATCTGAAGACAAAGTTTCAAAGCAATCAGCCAAGAAAACAAAGATGGAATTAGGTTCGGATTGGAATTTTCCCGTTTCTAGTCAACAGTATTGTATCGTTGGATCAAATCACAACCAGGGGAAAAAGGATATGTAAATTTGCGTGAACAAAAGTCACAAGAATCAATCAAGTCCTTGTGATTGTTATTCACACACTTTAATTGATGATCTGTGTCGAAAAAGTCACAAACGTTTTGCTATTGTTTCTCGTTTTGAACAAGGAAAGGTGTAAGCATTAGACCTCGGAATTTTCGGTGTGAATGTCAATAGGTGTCCAAGGGAAAAACGAAATATCTTGGCCAATTTCAGCTGAATCTTTTTTTCTTTCATTTCAAGCAATAGAAAACTAAATTGTGCATCAAATGATATCAAAATCAAAGAGATCCGAGTGAATTTAGATATCATTTTTCCGTTGCCGGTCTATTGACGTTCCCAGCGAAAATGACTGAGTCTAGTATGCATTAAATAGTGTTTTAAACAATTTTCCTTCAAACTAATCGTCATTTTTCTTTATTTCAATTTCTAGGGGCCCAAATGGAGCAACGTTTCAATCAGGATTATCTCCTCATACAACTGGCATCCAAGTTTGCACCGAAACTTTCTTCATCAACAAAAACGAAAGCGAAAAGGTTGATTTAGGTATTGGTTTTTCTTGAAGTGTAATCGATTTACAGATTGCAGTACTTTTATTGGACACTGGTGGTCTCTTTGATCTCTTTATCAAATGGGAGCATTACTTACGCTGCTTTTCTATACTCGTGCTGCTTTCATCAACTCTAGTAACGTCAAAAAATCTTCCAAAACATTGTATCAACAGGTTTACAATTGTTTCAAATTTCTCACGAGCAGTGATCTCGAAATATTTCTCGGAATTCGACCGTATATTGGCTATGATGAGAAGTTTTTGATACAAGTTTGTTGCTAAATTTGAGCGATAAGCAAAGCTTTCAGCATTTGATTCTCCTATCTCGTGACACTCCTGGAAGGATTGGATTTGATAAAGATTATGTGGAAATGATTAAAACTTCTCAACTAAAAGATTTCTTTGGGCAGTTTGACAAATTTGACGCTGTGTTTGTGCCACATCCAAGAGCAAAGCTGAGAACGGCAAATTTTCAAATTTTTGCAAGAGGTAAGCTATCAATTGCAGATAAAAAGCTAAATTTGAGCAATAAGCAAGGCTTTCAGCATTTAATCCTCCTATTGAGCTTGGGAAAAAGGTGTAGAGATTTACATTTCAATTTGTTTAATATAATAGCTTTATCTAAAGTATGAATGGCTGTATTTTTAATCCAAATTCTTCATTCTTTTAAACCATTTAAGCCACTTGCCAAAATAGTCAAGCTGATTGTGAGAAAAATTCGTGAAACGAGGCTAACTTTATACAAATATCAGTTGCTGTTGCTAAATTATTGTCGCAAGATTTACGAGTATCAAAAATATTTGGTTTGAAAGGTAAATTCTGTCCGTTTTTTTGTTTTTTTGAAGTTCTTAAACTCAACCAATCTACACGTGCTATGACTCATTTGAAAGCTGAATTCAAGGCGGAAAAAAGCGGAAAAACCGTTTTTAAATTCATATAGTTTTGAAGTTTTTACAGACTTTTGACTGAGCTCAGTCAGACTCAAAAAAGTGCCGAAATTGCGTTTCAATAGTTTTTTGTTTGGCAACATGGCGTAAAAACTCTAATAGACGGCACATCCGCGCGAAAATGAGATCGCCGACAGATTTGCACATGCCTATATGCATTCAATGCAAAAAATTATGCTGATTCCAAGTATAAAAGAATTTTTTAAATCCGTCTTACAGATTTTTTTTAAAATTGGAACTTATTGGAGAAAAATCGGACTCTTGACCCTTCCCCTTTGACCGTTTTTAGAGCTCTGAAAGCGATGATCCGTGGGTCGAGGGTTCGACTCCGGGCGCGACAGGTTTTTAAAAAATTTTGAAGGAAGAACGAGTTTTGTGTTTCCTAGGGTCATTTTCAAAGCTTATTGCGAAAAATTTGTTTTCAGCCTAGGTTTCCGTGCTTAAAAAATGACATAAATTGCAGAAAGTAAAAAACGCCATTTTCGCATTCAAGATGCTACTAGTCTTTTCAAAGTTGACCAATGTTAATGTTTTGGGTTTTAAAAGAAACGCAAGAGTCTTGTTGGCAAGAGCTACTATTTAGAATTAAGTAATTTGCTTGTGGCGGTAGGAATTCGGCATTCAAAGAGAATTCATTTTAGACGTTTCCATGGAAAATGACGATTTTTTTTTCCAATAGATTGCAATTTTAAATCTGCAATCTGTAAGACGGGTTTTAAAAATTCTAATTAAAAAAACTATCAAAACGCAATTTCGGCACTTTTTTGATTCTGACTGAGCTCAGTAAAAAGTCTGCAAAAACTTCAAAACTATATGAATTTAAAAATAGTTTTTCCTCTTTTTTCCGCCTTGAATTCAGCTTTCGTATGAGCACAGATTTTAGATTTGAGTACAGATTCGGAATCAGCGCAAAAAAACTGGTCTAGATGTGCTAGACCACGTTTTAAAAACTGGTCGTAAGTTGACAAATCTCTCTTGTGAGCTCACTAAAACGCCTATAAAAACTCCAAAACTATATGATTTAAAAGCGGTTTTTCCTTTTTATTCCGCCTTTAATTCAGCTTTTGAACAATAACACGTGTAGATTGGTTGAGTTTAAGAACCTCAAAAAACAAAAGAACGGACAGAACTTACCTTCCAACCCAATAACTATCGATTTGACTTTGATGATCTCACTAAAACATTTAGATATTGGGAGCAACTTTCTAAACACATTAGCCGATCTCGCTGAGAACATTTTAACGCAAATTCAGCCAAAAGCTATTGATGACATTTTCTTCACTGGAGTTTCATATAGAAGCTATGTTGAGGTAAGGTGGGGGCAAATTTAAATCTAATTTCTTTCAGCAAGTGATTAAACAAATGGAAAGAAAAGAAAAGGGCAACATTACGAGTCTTTTTGAGGTAACTTTATCACAAAAAAACAAAACAGTTTCCAAGTCCTTCAGGCAACAAACGAACTTGCATTCAACGAGCTGAGAATGGATGCATTGAAGGAATTCGAGCGATTGTGGAATCAGGTTTAGAGGTGAATGATCATAATCACTGTAGTTTTAGCAAAATGAAATCAATGCCTACTCGCCAATTGATCCGGAACTCTTCGAAGAGACTGGGAAAACGATTTTGGAGACTGTGACTCAAGTGAGGCTGTTTCTTCAAGGCTTTGTGCTTAAAAGTATAAACATAGCTTTTCTAAGGTATTTAGTTCCTCATCTTTATTAATTTACGCTGTTTTTCGTTAAGGAATTCAGTGCTTAGTGACCAGTTTTTGAATCGTTCTGAAAATTTGGATATAAGCTTCATTTTTGATTCTCTACAACTTTTCCATTGACACCAAAATGGGTTTCTTTTGAAGAAAGTGCTCAAACTGTGACATATGACAATCGCCGGCAGTTTTCAATTCACCAATCCAATAATTCCTCATCTTTATGATGTTACGCTGTTTTTCATTAAGGAATTTAGTGTGTTTGGTGTTTTTGCAACTTTGAGCATAAAGAACATTCGAAATAGGTTTAATTGATTGACATTGACTAGAAAAGAGTACTAGATCATCGTGGGATTTCGAAACGAGAGCTAGTCCATTCGATAGAAAATCAAATAATCAAATAAGTTTTATTTCCTCCCGACTATAAATGTGATTTCCGTTATGTCAATTTTGTGAATTTTCAAAGACAATTGTCAATGTCAATTTGTCAATGATGTCAATTTTTGGACAGTCGCTACTGGATTGATGCTCATGCTTGCTTGCTTGCTTGAAGAGGAATAGATCAAAAAATACTGAATTTTGCTTTTTGAGAATTAAACTAGATAAAATACGCGAAGATTTTAGTTGTGAGTCCAAATTTTGCTGGATAATTTCAAAGAAAAAGGAAAATAACCGTAAATTCTGCTAGATTTTACTTGAATTCACTTTTTCCGGGGGCGGAAATTCGATTGTTTTTAGGCTATTTTAAAGGTTTCAAAATTTTTGATCAGTGCTTGCTCTGATCAAAATTAGATAAGAAAATAAAAGGAAAAATAGTCGAAGAATTTGTGAAATCAAAAATATCTTTATGAAAAATGAAAAGCAAAAAGTTTGTCAAGTCGGGGATTCGAACTCACTGCAAAACCTCGATCCATTTCGTAGACAAGCACGCTATCCACTACATCACGTTGAAAGCGTTGAAAGCGTTGAAAGCGAGGCGTAAACTCAGCTCAAATCTGTGAAGCAAAAACTTTGATGCCAGAAATCTCGCCTTTGCAAGCTATTCAGCAGATTTTGATTACAGATTCAGATTCCTCGTTCGATTTTCGATTGAATGGGCTAGGTCTCGTTTCGAAATTCCACATTGACCCAGTAGTGAGGCTCTTAACTTTAAATCTACAGTAGTTTACCGTATTTCTACAGTAGTGATCTACATTTCAGACCTTTGCGCTAACCTTAAAGTACGGAGGCGAAGAAAAGAGGCAACGATTTGGGCAATTCATTCAACAACTTCGGGTAAAGCTTTGGTTTTTATAAAAAACTCGAATTCTCTCAGGAGCTGAATGTCGAACGTGCTCAAATGAACTTTCTTCGGTTTCGCGATTTAAGGATTTCGGAAGCATATGACCGCGCTGTGCAACTTTATCAAAGAGGAGTGCAAGTAGAGTTGGACTTACGGATTTCATCCCCAACTTAGTCCGGTCAAAAGCCTACCTGCCTTACCTGCTTGAGTACTTGGGCTACTTGTATCCTGGTTACAAATCCTAGACTTTAAAAGGATAACAAACCAAGTCTAGCTGTAGCCCAAATGCTTTAAAATAATTGTAGCTTCAATTCTAGCGAAAAATCGTCAGCGGAGTTGGCCCACCAACACCAGAAGAATTCCAAAATGTTCACAACATAGCCGTTCACGGAGCTATTGAATTTTTTGAGAAAGGTACACAAATGGAATTTATAAACGATATTACAAATAAATGTGAGCCTTTAGAAGCCAGCTCGTTCCCCAATTGCTCAACCATATTTGAGGAAAAGAAGCGGAAACTAGTTGCGAGCTTAAAGGTGAGAAAAAAATTGACGAAAGCAAAATCCACTTAGAACTCTTTTACGAACACACTTTACGAACAAGTCTCTATCAAAGAAGCTCTCAAAGACGTTTTCTATGATCTATGCGAAACAATGCTACGGAATTACAGAGAAGAACTGGCGCAGGTCAATTTCAGTGCAAACTGAGCTTAAAATCAGTTAGACAGTGCTTTTTGTTCTTTCTAAAAGGTGTGCTTAGAAAAAGATATCATAATCTAACTATTTTTGGGTAAAATACCGTAATCCTAGACAGAAAAGATACGATAATCCTGGATTTTGATCCGTACTCTCACCGAAAGGTTACCGTACTTTCTCTAATAGTAGTACACCCCAGCGAGCCGAGTTGGTGACGATTTTACGGTTTCCAAGCTTTCGCAGAAGCTCAACACTCTACTCCCCCACTAGATCTTATCGTCAGCTACATTTTTCGACCCCACATCGATAGGTTCTGATGAGCGGTTCTCGAGATTTCGAGGAATTTAGGCGAAGCTTTGGGTGCACTACTATTAGAGAAAATGCGGTAAATGGACCAGCGTGAATTGCAAAAATAATATAATTTTATAATTGTAATTTTCTACGGAAAACTTCTTTATACAAATTGTGGGATTTTTTTGAGATTTTTATTAAACGCTTGGAAGATGCACTCAAAAAAACCCTTCACACATAACATTATTCGAGCTCTTTCTAGTTCATTTTCAAACTGAAATCTGTTTTCTAGCTTTTTTTTGATAAATCTAAGCTTTAAGAGTAACATCTGGATAATTCTTTAAGTTAACTTTGAGATTAATCGATGAAGTTTATCAGTTTCAAGAAAAATTCGTCGAAGAAGTCGATCCACAGCTCCATCCAGATCCAGAGTCATCCAGAGTTCATAAAAACACTGCAGGGCTGAAGATTTTTGTTGAAACACATTTCTTTTGAGATTTTTAACTAGAAAAGAGTTAAATAAACTATGTGAGAGCTCTTAAAACCTGTTCATGAAAAGCTGTAGATTGAGTTGTGTGCCAAGGGTTTTTTAGCGCATTTCCTTTAACAAAAAATCTCAAAAGCATCCTACAATTTGTATCAGAAATTCTCTGTAGAAAATTATTGCAATTTTCGCAAAAGAAACTAAACTAGTTCGCGAAGCCACAGCTAAAATATAGCCGAGGCGATAATTTGCGGTCACTCTGTAAAACTCGTAAAGTAGACTTTACAGCTTCGTCTTCGTCTCATCGACTCCGACGCCTTCCAAATCAAAACTCTTCTGAATCAAGAGAATGAAAAATTTGCCGATTATAAAATGAGAGAAACGTTGCTGACGGTTCAAAATCTGAGTCAGAGATTCTCCATCATTCCAGTGGTGGACTTGAAGAAGTTTGCAGAGAATGTCTTGCAGACAGTATTGGATCCAATGATTAAGGTAATCTTTTGAAATATTTTGATTTTTAAGTCAATTCTTTTAGGCTTGTTCAGAGGATTTTCTGAAATCCATTCATTTTGATCAAGAAATCATATCGATACAGACCTCCGGGTTTCAACAAGCCGACATTCGGGCAAAGTTGACACAGCTGTTAGGTGAGTTTTGCGTTTTAACAACTGTTTATAGAGTGTTTTCCTCTTAAGGAAAACCTTCTTAAAAGTACTATCAGTAAAAAAAAGCACCGTAGCTGTCGCATATTATTTAAAAATAAAAATGGCAAATAAAATCTTGAGAAGCGTTTTATATACGGCTCGCACAAAAGCTATTCAGTCATTGGGCTGAATATCTTATTTGAGAAAGTTTTGTGGAAAAGGAAAATGGAATAGCTTGCAATTTCGAATCGAAATTTTAGAGGGGAAAACGCTCACTAACGTTCGCGTTTTCCACTGCAGAGGTCCACGTTTTCCCACGCAATCTAAGCCCCACCCCTTTTTACCAATGGCTGTGCACAGACGGACAGACAGACAGACGGACACACGGACAGACGGATAGACGTCTCTGTTGCTTTATATATATAGTAGATTATTTGTTTGAGAAAAACACACTAACTGTTTACCTCAATGCTCAAACTGTGCCGCTGCCTATTTACCGTAATCAACATGATAGTTCTGATTCTTTTAGTTCCTTAAAATCTGGGTAAAGATACTGTACCGCCCTCGGCATTTGTTTCAATCATTTTCCGATTCAACAATCACAGACAATAAGATGAAAGCTGATTTAGTGAATCATACCGACACAAAAATACGGACAATACAATGCTAAAATGTTTCACCTCTTAGTTTTGATCATTTCATATCCCAGTTTTTACAGCTGAGGTCCAAAACTCAAGAGAAACCACTCGTGAAACGTTCAAACTATCCTTGGAAAGAACGAAAGAAATGGCGCTTTTGAAAGACAAGCTTCGGACGACATTTGAAAAACAATTTCTCGCAAGAGAGGCTCGAGAGCATGATATACGCCAAAAGCACGTTTTTTTCTTTTTTTATAAAATTACTCAAATCTTTTCTAGGGGTTACCGCAAATTCGTTGAGTCTTTGAGTATTGGCATTCATTTGAGAAATATGCAAGCCCGAGTCGCCGTTTTTGTGGGAGATGAGGCAATTTGTATTCCGGCTGGGAATGGTAGTTTTTAGAGCTGAAGAGAGAATCAAAGAAAATTTAGGTCAAAACGTTTTCTCCGTGCCCACAGAGCAAAGCGTCTTTTTGGATTCGTTTCTTGGGTCTTCAGAAGACAGCTCAAGTATGATTTTTACACAAGGCTAGTTACGTTAGAAATTGAGCCCGAGTTTCAATTGGTATTAGGTTGTAAACTACGGCTTGAGCCCAAATTTGGAACAATATTTATTGACAAACAAAAGAGCAGTTTAATGGAAATAGTCTCCATTATTTGCGATGACTTTTTTCCATTTTACTGGCAATTGGCGAATTCCCCTGCTAGAAAATTTTTGATTTCAAGTCAAAATAGTCTTGGAGTCACTGAGTCTTGGAGTCTTTGAGGTCTTCCCTATTTTGAAAGTGCTCTTCATCCAGGGCATGTTGCATCAATTGGAAAAGATGGTAAACTGTAGAACTGAGATCAGGAGAAAATGGTGGATAGGGTAAGAACTCCCAGTTCAACTCGTGGATTGTTGAGTGGGTCAACTTTACCATATTTGAACTGGCGTTCTCGTGTTTAAGAATGATCTTTTTCAAATCCAAGCGCTTTTCCTTAAGTTTCTCATCAAGTTTTTTGAGTTGGTCGCCTTCAAATTTGTTTTTGAAAATTGGCTAAAGTTAAGTTGTTGAATAGCATTTTGAAATTTGCAAATTAGCAAATTTGCTATTCATTAGACCTAGTTTCTCAGCGTTTTTCATTTTTAAATTTTCTATGGGAAAGCCAGGGATAACAACAAAGACGGAATGGTCCAAATATTTGGTGGACTCATTAAAATGAATAGCTCCAATCGATTCGCCGACCTCGAAAACCCCTGGAGACAAATTTACAGCTGAATATCTTTTTGTGTCATCAACAAAACAAAAGAGGAATCAAAAGAGAAGGAGAATTTTGATCCTGAACTTGCTCGGATTTTTGCTTCAATTCTGCATTTTAAAAAGACTTTAAAGCTTTATTTTGATTTGGCTGATCAGCTGTCATCAGATCTTCTTTAGATAGACAATTGACTCGCACCTGTCTGCCCTTTGAAATGGAAGAAATGTCACCAAGAACAAAGGCTTTGACAACGCTTTTTCAGGGATTAAATGTATGAACAAGTCAAATCAGCTCTTTTATAAACTCTTAAGTCGCCCAGCTACTACCTAATTTTAGCAATCTTGCGAAGAATTTCTGGGAAGGCCGATTCACGAATGCGCATTTGTGATCCCAAGTTATCTCTGCGATCTGGAAAAGCTCAAGATACGGAATGCTGCCAAAAGAGCTGGTCTTCGAGTTTGCTACGGTTTATCAGAGCCGGTGGCCGCTGCTCTGGCTTTTGGGATGAAGAATTCAAGCGACAAGTCAAAGTACATCATGGTTTATCATTTGCGAGGTGGGTGAGCTTTGAAGTTTTCATTTTTTAACAGAGTTTATTCGAGTTTTCTCAGTTTTCAAGGTTCAAGTTCATGAAATTGTTAAAGAGAAAGCTACCGTAATCTCGCTTATATTTTTATTCAATCAAACAACTTTTTCAATCTACCAAATATGCAAATATTATTTGCAAAGTACTTACAAGTTGTAGAGAATCGAAAATGAAGCTTATATCCAAATTTCCAAAAAGATACACTTAGTAGTTTCGCTTAAAATGCAAGTTTTGTGAAAATTCGTAAATTTGACATTTCTTGAAAACCAGTTTTTGAATCGTTCTGAAAATTTGGATATAAGCTTGATTTTTGATTCTCTACAACTTTTCCATTGACACCAAAATGGGTTTCTTTTGAAGAAAGTGCTCAAACTGTCACATATGACAATAGCCCGCAGCTTTCAATTCGCCAATCCAATATTATTTGCAAAGTACTTGCAAGTTTGTTGATTTAGGTGATGGTGTGGTTGTATCAATTCTCGAGATAAAACAAGATCATTTCAAAGTGTTATCAACATCAGAAAGTAGCACTGGTAGTCAAGCTCTTGAAATAGAGTTGGCCGTTTATTTAATGAGAAAAATGAAAAGGATTTCAACCAAACGCTCACTTTTGAACGAGCTCGTCGTCGGCTTTTACTCGCATGCGAACAAGCAAAGATTGATTTGACTCAACATGAAACGGTTCATTAGATTTTTAAACCAAGAATATAAATTTAGGCGTTTATCGACATTCCATCGTTGAATGTTTTTGACTTTAAAACCACGATCAAACGAAAGGAATTTGAATGGATTTGTCGGGACGTTTTTAAAGAAATGATAGCTCCGATAGATGTGGCTCTAAAAATGGCAAATCTAAAGACAAAACAGGTTTAACTGACTTTAATTACAATTCTGCATTTGATTTAAATCCACGGTTAGCTCAATTTCATGATCTAACAAGTAATTTGTTTCTTTTTTAGATTTATTTTTCAGATTGACGACTTACTATTACTTGGCCATTCGACTCAAATTCAGAGGATTCAAGAACTTTTGAAAAGCAAAGTAAAATGTGAACACAAAAGTGCTGTAAAGCCGGATGAAATGGTGGCTGAAGGTGCGGCGATTCAGGTAATTGTTGATTGTTGTCATTCATTGTTGACTAGAAAGTAAAATCCGATTCCACTGAACAATTAAACCAAACAAATTTACAAAGAGACCTGAATTATTGTAATTTCAGGCAGCTAAACTCGGAGGCTATATTTCAAAGCGCTTAACCCAGTTGAGTTTCCGAGATGCAACGGCTCTGTCATTGGGTGTCCGATTTCGAGGCAATTTCATGAAAGTTGTGATCCCGAAAGATTCACCGATTCCAATTTCTAAACAGATCATTTGCACAACAACATGCGATGGACAAAGCAGCATGGAGATACAGGTGAATTTCCAAAAGAGCAATTTGCTCAAAAGAAATGTGTTTTTAGATCTATGAAGGTGAAAGAGCAATGGCATCAGCTAACAGATTGCTGGGGACTTTACAATATACAATTCGCCCTGGAGAAAAGGGATTCATTCATGCAACTGTGAGTTTCAACGTGCATCGAAGAGGCGAATTGGAAGTGTTTGTTGAGGATCCGCGCACAAGCGACTCGAATTTTCTTTCACTTCGACAATTGCGAGATGGTTTTTATGAAGCGGTAAATTGTTGTTTAAATGTGAACTTCACAGGATTAAGATAAAGTTTATGTACTAGACATGAGAAAATTCCAGCCCGAAGCTAATTCCACCTTCGTTTTCTTGAACAATTCTTGGCCGATTGCTCTGCAATTTAGTCGATCAGCTGAAAATGTCGATTTCTATTTGTAGAGAAAATTTCAGAGCAATCGGTTAAGAATTGGCCAAGAAAACAAAGGTGGAATTAGGTTCGGATTGGAATTTTCCTATGTCCGTACTTGTGCTCCTTAATATAATTCACCTCACCAGCCTTAAATTACAGAACTTCGACATAATTATTCATACCTTAAGCTTAGGTGAGAGATAATTAAGAGATAAGAATGGATCTTGGTCTGAGTTTTTAAATTTAAAATTCTTAAATTTAGGATGAAGTCAGAAGAGTGATCCAAGAAGCAAATACTCACGCTAAAGAAGATCAAGAATTTATCAAAACAAACACCATACTGTCGGAGCTCGATGATTTGGCTTTTCAAATGGCACATATTTCGAAAAGACAGGTTTCCGAAGCTTTAAGGTTTTATTTCTTGCAAATAAGATTAAACTTGAGCCGAAAGTTTCCAATTAAAGTTTCAGAAAGTTTCCTAGGCTTGCAAATAAGGTCGCAAGGAAGCAGGCAAAGCAAGGCCTCGACTTGGCCAGAAGCTAGGTTCATGTCAGATTTCTGGCGAACCAGAGACCTACAAGGGAATATGGAATTTCTAGACAATCATACCATGTCAAACAAGCGGCTATTTTCAGAAATTGACGGAGTTTTTTGAACTTTGTTTTCTAGTAGCTTTCTATAAGTAGTAGGTTTGTCAAAAATCTCGCTTTTCCGATGCATTCTGCAAAAACTAAAATCGGATTCGAAAGCAGCGTGAAAAAAATGCATTGGATAGGCTAGGTCTCATTTGGAAACGCTACAGTTATTTAGTACCATTCCCTCGCTAGAAAATAAACCAAAAGCCAGATCATAAAAGCCAACTTCAGCTTTGGATTCAAAAATACCTTTAAAACAACCCTAAACTTGAGTACAATTCATCGGAAAGAAAATTTGGAAAATTTTAGTTCCCAAAACTTGGAGAACCCTGGCTGACATTGATCTCAAATCGTGGATACGAGGAGATGCGTTGGATTCACGAACATTCAGCCACGAAATCTAGGAGTGTTCTTGAAGTGAGACTTCATGCTTTGGAAAGATTTTATGCGATAACCAAGAAAAGGAAAGACAAGATGGCCCTAGAATAGTTTCATATTTCTTTCCTTGAATCTCTATAGCTTTTCAAATTCAAATATTCCTATTGGATCTATAAATTTTAGCATAATTTATCGATCTTTTTTTCATTATTAGGATTTTGCAGTTGTTCTTGAAATCTCTGTTTGGAAAGCTCCTTTCGTTCTAGACTTTCCTGGAATTATGTTTTTCAGATTTTGTTCATCTGTAACTCTTGCTTTGTTGTTATTTTTTTGTTTGACCTTTGTGATAAACTACTATTTTGGATTCATAACAAAAGTAATGAAGAGAATGTAGAATATTCAGATCTGTCTTTGATTGTCGGTAAAAGCTATGTGACATTTATGTCACATAGCTTGTCACAGTTGTGGGAAAAGTATTACAATGGCTTTAGTATATTCATTTTATTTCACTTTTGTCATAAACCCAACAAGAAAGTTTTGACAATTGATCACTTTTCAACACAGGAAGATCACTTTCAATGAAGGGGTGGCAGGGAACTTCCGTCACACTTTTGGTGGAAAATAACACCAGAAACTACACCAAAATAGAGAAATTCAACATAACCTATCATTTTTGTTATCTCCCAATACACGTAGCGATTTCTGGACGGGCGAAACGTTTGTTCCATTGCTGAAATCGATTTTTGTTTAAAAGCTTTCAAACATTTCAGATGTGGCTAAAATTAAGCTAAATTTTGGGCCGACCCATCGCAATTGGTTCCCTTGCCTTGAACTCACTGATAAGCAATCGATCTTTCTCTAGAGTTGGTTCTCGTTACAGTAATATACTGTTAAAAAAGTTAGTTAAAAAAACTAGAAAAGTTTTTTAAATCAATAAGTTTGAGTCGATAATTAGGCAGTGTTTGAGCTTTTTGTTTTGGCACTTTTCATTTGGCTCAGCCGTTTTTTCTAAAATCGTGCCCTTAGAAATTCTAAGTTAAAATCGAGGCCTTACCGCGGCTCTTTTTGCGGCGCGAGCAGTTATTAGCTCGCCCGCTTCGAAGGCTAATAGCAGGATGACATGACCGAGTGGCTAGCCCACCCGTCTCTAAGTCCGCCGCCAGCGGGAAGCGCTCGGGCTCGATTCTTTGGAGAAGTCTTCACGTTTTCAAAATTGTTTTATGGAAACAGACCAAGGTTGGGCTGGGTAGAAGGATTTGGGTAATAAACCAACATTGAGCCATGAGGTGGCCCTTATCAGCTTGTAGCATTTTAACCTACTATCACTCGGCCACCCCCTCACTTTTCCGTATCTGAAAAGTCCGGTTTTTACGGTCTATGTCTGATTTTTAAAACTCTTCATAAAACTTTAAACGCGTATAACTTTTCACAGAGTGCCGTTTAGCAAAAACGGAAAGCAGCATTGTGCTCAGCGTGAAATTCTGCATCGAGTATGGCTCATGTCATTTGGCCAGCCTATCCAGTTGAGCTTCCCTTGTGAGTCGACTTGAGAAAAAAACATACCGAACACGATCCAGCATCCTTCGAGCAAGGATTAGTGCCACCGAATTATATTGTCGAAGAAGTGAAGGGGCGAACGACGCTGAAGAAACCATTCCCTTCCACGAGGGTAGTGCAAGATATTGAGATTTCCGATGCGGACAGCATTAAATTATCAGCTTCAGAGGTGATGCACTTTACTAAAGCTGTTCAAGAAGGCCACTTTTTGGAGCCTTAAGTTTGGAAGACTCAGCTCATTTGAAAGCTAGATTTAAGGCTAACTATTTATAAGAAATTGAGAAGTCTAAGATTAGCTATAAGATGAACAAGAATACCACTTTCACTCAAAATTCTTGATCAACGAACGATTTTGGTGCCTGCCTGGTGTTGAGTTGATTTGTAATCACAACCTAGCACTTTACACAAAACTCTTTCGGTTGTTTGTTTCAAAAACTCGTCGCATTTGCTTTTGTGGAGCAGATCTGTAAAACATAAAAAATCATATACAGACAAGCGGTAAATCACACATAAAAAGAACCCAACAAAAGCGACGCAGCTCAATCGCTCACCACTCCTACACCTTTATTGATTCCTGATTGAAAGGAAAGCCCCTTATACCGGAACGGTTTTCCAGATCGAGGGCGATTACGAGGCCGCACGAAGAACACCTCACGAGTCATTTACACAGAGATTTTTCTTTTGCTTTGTAAATGATATTATTCAGCTGTAGATTTGTACCCGGGGGTTTCCGGGGTTGGAGGATCGATTGGAGCTATTCATTTTCTTGAGTCTACCACTTAGAGCTCTTACAAACTTGGTATTCAAGGAAAAAGTCAAGATAGGTGATTGCATTGAATATGTCTGTCAGAAAAAAGTTCAATAGAAGCTTTTTTAACTTCCATAAGCCGATGATCTGCGCGATGTCTAGTGCGTAATATTCTGGGCCACTTTTTATCTCTCATTTGTTTTACAATTTTACAGACACTGGGTGCCATCCTTTATGAAACAACGGCCTTTGCTCGGTGGTCGAGATTTGATGAGACCGCTCCTTCGTGATAGCGACGAGGTGCAGCAATTTGGTGATTGTCAAGTTCAAGGTGCTTTTTTGCGTCATCACCATTGCTCACGGTTATTTAGGAACCAAATTTGACGGAACGTTACTTTACTTTGTGCTCAAAAATGTCACCAAAGAAGCACTGACGGTCACGTTTTTGCGTTGGGAACCAGACAAAGCAGGGTTGCGATTCATTTACCCTGGTCGCGACAATCGAAATTATAGTGATAGAAAGGTAATTGGCAAACAGACCAATTATTGTCCTTAAACCTCGGCTTATTTTATAGCCTGTCTTCACTCTCGATTCGGGGCAAACCACAGAAATCGGGATCACCTTTCGAAATCCACGCTGCCTTAAGAAACTAGATGAATGGAAAAACATGGTGGTTTCAGTTTCGTTCTACTGTTTATGTTTACTTTATTAGCTATCGCAACAAATTCCATACGTGCTCATTGAAATAAAATCGAATACCAAGGCCTTCAACTTCTGCATCACATTTAATTTCACAAAAAGGTTTGTCGAAAAGATCTTACTAAAATTTAATTCATTCCAGTACATGGATGCCCTCGTTTACTACTAAAGAACCTCGTTTACTACTGAAGGCCCTTCACAGGCCCATTCAGGACACAGCAACTCAACTGGCAGTTCCGGGTTCAAATTCTCGTGTATTCACTCGGCGACCTCCTCACGTTAGGGTATTCACTCGGCGACCTTCTCACTCTTAACCGTAAAGATCCCATAAATCAATCCTGCAATAAGCTTTTCTCCTAAAAGTGATGTCGAGAATCTTTTTCAAAATAACAAGTGATCAATGGCATTTGAGCCAGAAAGGTAAACAAAACATTGCTGGTTTCACTTAAAATCACACCCGGCAAAGATGCAGAAGTATCATTTTTTATAAAACAGTTCACCAAAAAATTCGTTTATACTCTTCCACCATAGTTTGAACTTCAAAAAAGCCGTTCTGCAAGGAAATAAGCTTGATAAGAGCGAAGGCTGAGTCATCGCCTTTCAGATAAATCAATTTTCGAAAAGTCGATCTTTCTCTTTCGATTTCGAACCTTTTTGCTCACCTATTGGACAACCTACTTAATCCATCTGATTTCCTAATCATAAACTCTTTCTATTTACATAATTTTGATCTACAATGGCAAGAAGTCGGCTACAAAGGTATCTGAAAAGCATCGAAGAGGTTGGTGATCAAAAAAAGAATTTCAAAGTAACATATAACTTGAATATTCTCTGAAAAACGATTTTATATTAGGTTGGCAAGTTATAAGCGATCGTTTTAGGCAACAACTTGTTTATTTCATAGAACGCAAAAAAAGAACATTAATGCAAAAAGTATTCTCTATTATTATCGATGACTTCTTGCCATCTTTGGCACAATTCCTTGATACCATTCTCAAAAAACTGAGCGTCCTTCTGCGCAAAGTAGAAATCAAGTGCGTTTTTGACTTGTGCATGATCATCGAAAAGTTTTCCATAGAGGAATTGCTTTAACCATCGAAACAAATGGTAATCTGAGGGTGTAGGTAACTGAAATAGCAATGGCTAATAGCAGACCTGAAATAGCTAATAGCAGATCTTGGGAAATTTTGGGTTCGCATCAATGTAGAATATTTGTATTAAAGAAATATCTATGTAATTAATTTAAAAATCTAAGGATCCAATCGAAAATATCCTCGTGTCTCCAATCGATGGCGACTTGTTTCGTTGGGTGTTTGCCTTGAATGGAACTCCCGGAACTCCTTATGAAGGTGAGAAAAAAATCTGCAATTTATTCTATTGTTTATTTTGATCAAATCTTAATATCCATCATATTTTAGGTGGTATTTATTATGGCCGAATCGTTTACCCGACGAGCTACCCATTTTGCGGCATTTCCCTCTACATGGACACGCCTAATGGACGCTTTGAGCCCGGTGAAAGGTTTGTTGAGTCTATCAGTTATAAGATTTTTTACTAATTTTTAAATATTGTTTAATTGTATTTCCTGAAGCTATTTCTAGGCTTTGCGTGGAGGCTTGCGACGCGCAATGGAGTGCGGCTTGGACAACTCGATCTTTCATGGTGAGTATTTCATAGCTCGGTAGCAGGAAATTATCCAGAAATCTCCAGGAAATTTCACAGAGAAATTTCACGTTATCCAAATTTCAGAGAAAGGCAAAATCCAAAAATTTCTATATTTATTGAGAAAATTGAAATTTTGCTCTTTTTTGATCGACCAGGGAGGAGCAAATATCTCCCTTTTCATTCCTTTTGGATACTGGCATTGTATTTACATTTTACTCTGCTCGTACTAGTTTAATCAAAAGATTAGGTTTATATAAACTGACATACTTGAAAACACTAATAGCTGCACATTTCAGACCGCCTTTCACGCGTTTATGAACAGCGAAAAGCCTGGCGATGGTGTCATCTTGTCGCCTCCATCTGATGAGAAAAAGCGTCGATTAGCCTCCGAATCGCATTATTTTAATAGCCAAGTTCGTATTATTTCTTAATAATAACAACAATGACGATTAAAACATATCTACGCTGTTTACTTATGCATTAATTTCAGAATGAACTCTTCGTTCAACACTTTCCTCAACTACTTCGATCGAATCCGGGAGTGGAATGACTTTGCTTTGCTTTGCTTCTTAAGAGGACTCCGGTGCCGGTACCGGATTCTTTTTTCCTTCATATCTCAACTTTCAATTGACCGATCAACTTGAATTTGTTAATTAACTAATTTCTTTTTTTTGTTGTCATGGCGGGAAGGGTTGGGACAATAAATATTTTTTATCTTAAAATCTTGCAAGTAAACGCAAAGCAAATCAAAAATTTAAGTATTTTCATCATTTCTATAGTTCTGTCTAAACTTTGTTCTGTCTAAACTAAACTTTTTGTCTATAGTTCTGTCTAAATTTTGGCTTCCTCTCCTAATAGTGTCGAAGGATTCTTCTTATCTCCCGACCACCCAACTGACGTTTTGCCGAGAGGCCTTCGGGGCTAGAGAGCATGCAGCAACCTTAGCCCCGCCTTAGATACCTAAGGTTGCTGCATGCTCTCTAGCCCCGAAGGCCTCTCGGCAAAACGTCAGTATTTATTGTCGGCAATAGTTAGTAAAAAAGTGAATTATATTAACTATCGGCAATCGTTAATAAAAAGTGAACTATATTAACTAACGGCAACGGTGCGGATAGTTAATATTTTTCGGATTTTTATTAATTTTCACCAGGTTTTTGGGAAATTTTTTTTCCAAAAATTAAATGTAATTGATTGGTCAGTTAGCATTCAAAAATCGGCTCAAAAAATGATTCAGACCGCGCGGATAATTAATATTTCTCACTCTTTTATTAACTAGTGCCACTAATTAATATTTCTCACTCTTTTATTAACTATTGCCACTAGTTAATATTTTTCACTTTTCTATTAACTATCCGCCCCTAAAATGGGCCCTAATTTGGGTCCTCGGGGCCAAATGTCAATAAATTTTTCGGAATTTTGATACTAACTTTCTTACCACCGGAGGTTGCGCCGGCCTAGGACCACTTTCTGGGAGCGGTAAAATGGGCGGGTGGGCCACATGCCCGGCGAGCGACAGCGAAGCGGGCCACACATAGGACAAAATACTAACCCTACCCCCCAATTTCTTACCGGATTTTCGGTGTTTCTTCTTTCCATTTCCGCTTTGTATAATTTGCATTTATTCTAGAATATAACCTTTCAGGCCTGAAAAGCTTTGAGTATTGAAAGTATTGAAATTCAGTATTAGCTCTTAGTACTAAAGTCTTAAGAGGACTCCGGTGCCGGTACCGGATTCTTTTTTCCTTCATCTCTCAACTTTCAATTGACCGATCAACTTGAATTTGGTCTTAAAATGTTCCCAAGAATATCCTATGACTAAGGAAACACCAAAAAGCTTAAAAACCTTAAAAAACTCAAAAAACTTAGGAAGCTTAAAAAACTTTTAAGCTTCCTTTAAGCTTTTAAGGTTCCTCGTTTAACCATGTCAAACACCCACTGGTGCTTTTAATCAAGCCAAAATGATTTATTTGCAAAATGTACACTATTTACATCCCGAGCTCTTGCATTCATTTCCTTGGCATAGCTGCGACCACGTTTGTTTCGATTCCGCACTCATTCGTTCCGCGACGAATGCGGAAGAAGCCACCGTCACCCCATTGAGTGCCCCACGAGTTTGCGCACAACCAGTAGGGGATTTGGTTCTAAAATTTGAGGATTATGATGATTTGAAAAACTAGAAAGATTACGTGCAGTTTTAAAGAATTTAATGGGTTCTCGTTAAATCTTTACCTCAACACCCCATCCAATGATTTTTACGACGTGTCCACAGCCGCCTGGTCTCTTGCATCCGCCACTTCGATGCTGAAATTGTTTGAGTGATTGATCAAAAGCTGCTCAGTACCTGATAGATTGATTCGCGTTTGTAGAAGTTGTTGAAGTCCTCATAGACGGTAAAAGTGGCTACAACAGGGCCGTGTTCAAGAATTTCGGCTTGGATAGCTGAGACATCAGGTCGAACGTGATAAGCCGGCTGCCCATAGTATTTATCTTGAGTGTAGTTTCTGAAGTATCCATTCTGACATTGTTGATAGCATTGCGGAACTGAGAACGTCTCTGGGCAAGCTCGATACGCTCCATTGTACGGGAAGCTGTAGACGCCGTTGTGCCATGAACATGTGGGAACCGTGTATGGTCGGCAACCTTGATGGTCCGAGTAGTCGGTGCCGGTGACAAGGCCGTTGGTGGCCCACCTAGAATTGAACAAATTGAGAAGTGTTCAGTAAAGTTCGTTCAGGTATAACAGAGCTTTTACCAATTGAGTGCTTTATCTGGCCATCCTCCACTGCATCCATTCCCACAATAAGAGCCACAGCACGACAGAAGATCCTCTGAGGAGAGCATCATTGGATAATATGGAGCGTTGATGCACATTCGATCAGAGGCCATCTGAAAGAAAAGATTGTTATAGCTTTTAGTTTTAGTTCGCCAAAGTTAATAATCAGCAATGGGTGTTACTGTCTCATTGAAGACGAAGGTTTAAATCTTTTAAAGCTAGCTAAACGATAAAGCTTGCTTGTTTTCAAATCAAAGGCAAAACTTTCTTCTTTCTAGAAGCATCAACATTTGTTTTTAAGCTTATTTTGTCAATTAGTCTATCAACAACGAACCGAAGCCGCCGCCACCGCCCAGCACGATCCACACTGCGATTGTTGTCGAATCCATCCGATTGACCAGCACTTCGGCCACTCTCTGCGAGCGTCAAATGACTCACGAACTTTCGTGGCCATCAGAAAATTCGTCTTTTTAAGTTTCAGAATGGGTGTATCTTCGGGAACCTGAATTAGATAGAAGCTGTTCACGATTTTCTCAAACCTTGATGAACTTTGCATCCATGAGCATGTCTGTAAAGCTGTCGGGTGACAGCTGTTCCTCATTTCGGCTCTCATCAACTGACCGACTTGCATTCACATTCAAAAGACTCAGCAATTCTTTTCTCGATAACTCTTCAGCAGCAATAGATATCGAAAAGACAAGAACGACAAGCAGAAACGTATTCTAAAACTCTTTTTAAAAGAAGCTTCGGTACTTTTCCATTTCACCGACGCCACTTTAAACCTTCAACTGCAAAAATTTGCATATGCAATGGGAGCTCTTGAACTTTTACAATAGAAAAGATCGAGTTATGCTAATTTTGTAGTTCTATTCAAAGTGTCACCGCTAAAAGGGCCAAGTGCTAACTTTTGTACTTTTACAAGATAAGAGTTAGAGAAACTTTAGGTTCTAAGGCTTAAAGCATAAAAATTCAAAGTTAAAACCAACCATTTTCGAGAAGAAGGCAATTTTTGATTTTGTTGTTTCTTATTGTCCATCTCCTTAAGTAGTGAATATCGCTCTCTCATGATTTGATAGTTCGTGTTTTCGAGACAAACAAAAATCGGAAATCCATGCGAATGGACTTTCTTTGCGTAAGTCAAGCCGAGGAAAAGACGCGAGAAAGATCACATTATCAGAAATGAGCGAGTTTCACCACATTTCCACACAAAATCGTGAACGAAAGAGAGAAAAGTGATGTGATTCTAGTCAAGGTCAAGCGTTCTCTTTCACAAAAAATTGCTGTCAGTCAGGTGTTAATCTTTGCTATTTTCGGCGCTCTCTTGGCACTTGATGTTACCGATTTTAAACAACCTTCAGTGACGATTCAACTTTTTAAGTGCTAGTTGTGAATTGCTGAATTCGCGTGTTTTTAAGCTTGTGCAAAGAAAATGAATTATTTGACGGGAGCACACTCTAGTTGTTATCTCTCCTTCCGTCTCCTTCCATCGGCAAAAAATTATAAGTACGCCTTAACGTACTTGTCACTATTTTGACAGCCACTTTCAAATGTAAATTGATCTTAAGTAGACCTTAAGTGTTAGATATTTCCTGAAAGCTCTAATCAAGATCTCTACGATGGATTTTAAGAATTTTTTTAAATATGGAAATTTCTAGTGTATTTCAGCGCGCGCAAAGTGGAGTTATAAAATTTTCAGTTTTCAACGCAATTTTTCTCTATGATAGAGTGCTGGAATCGTCTCGAAACCCCGTTTTTTGGAATCTACGCAAAAAATTACATTAGGACAGTCAAAAGTTGCAGGGTTTTAACAAAAATCCATAGCAAAAACTGACATTCGTGATATCCCCTACACTACACAAAATATGGGGATATCGCGAATGTGAGTTTTTGCTATGGATTTTTGTTAAAATCTTGCAACTTTTGACCGTCCTAATGTAATTTTCATATTTCATATTTCATTGTCCAGTACTATATGTGATCGATGACGGAAACGGGGTGAAATTTAACCTCGAGCACAAGTGGAATTTAATCTCGCGGTTCGTCAAGGAAGCAATATCAGAAATCGTTGTTAATTATAGGCTACAGTCAACTAGCACCTAAAGGACATGGCTGTGTACCCAAACAAAAAAACCATTTTCTTTTGCTTTCTTTTGTTATATTTTGTTTTGGATTTAAAAATTTAAAAATCAAGAGTTCAGTTTGGATTTTAGGGTTTGTTAAATAACCAAAAACACACAGTTTTTGGACAAACACAAAGTTAAATAACCAAAAATACTTTGAGACTTTTGGCAGAGTACTTTTCCACCTAATCTAACAGCCGCACTGTGTTAATGACTTTTACAGGCTTCACGGACATTCTCTTGATGGCTCTTTTAAAAACAAAAAAGCGTTTTTGTTCGTGTTATATATTTGTATGAAGTACGAAGTACGAATAAACGCGACTTTTAAAAACACACATTAATTCTGCTTCACAACTGCAAAAATTCTATTCGATCGTTTCGAGTTAACTCTATTCAACGCTAGTAACCGGATTACTAGGCTAGTAAACACCTAAATATTCCTAGCTCTGCTTTGTCAAAATTTGCTTTTCGTAGGCGAAAACAAATTGATTCGACTGTTTTCTTCTTTTTTGAGTGAACTGCTTTTGGCGAACCGGGAATGGTTCAAAGATAAATTTTACATGGGATGCTTTTTACGTCAAAGAAATCAAAAAATACTTTTCACTGGGCTAGCACTTATAGCGCGCTCAAAACTAGCAAAAAAACAGGGTGCGTCTATAATTTCTTGACAGAGTGTAGCACAAATTTTACGAGGCTATTCAATTACCAATTTCAAAAATCTCAGAAAATTTCAAGGTATTCAGTTTAAAAAGTTATGCTAATGGTTCGTGCTAAAAAATTCGTGACAGTGAGATGCCCCAAAATTTGAAAAATGTGCACTCGCGCTATAAATTTTTGAGGAGTCGCTCTTTTCATTTTTCACTCATTAATTGTCTTATTTTTTAAGTCTAATTTTGCTTTTCGTTGTTATAATACTTTTCAAGACCCAAGTTTTTGCAATTCATAAGCAAATTTGACGCGCTTGCTTTTATCCTATGGTTTGCATTAAAAGTTAAGGCTTTTCATTTGAAAAAATAGCTTCATTTGCTCGGCTCTTTCATTTCTTAGCTAGTCAGGTACTGACTTAAAGGTTTAAATTTTTCTTTTCAACTCTAAGTTTTTGCGCTATCTACTTTTTAAGGCATTTAAATGTATTGCTAACTAATCTTGCACAAGTCGGCTATTGCGCTTTTGTTTTAGTTCTCTAGGCCTTGTTAGAGAAATAATTTTTAGTTTCTCATTTTCTTTGTTTATTTGGATCTAATGCTTCCAAACGATTAAAGCTTTTTTGTTTTTCAGGCGATGTCTCGTTCACTAGTGCTGCTGTTGAAGCTGTCCGTCTTCTTCGTGTTGGTCTCGGTGAGTGTTTTTGTTTTTTTACTTTCTAAATAAGCAAACTAAACAAAGAATTTGTTAGCCAGGCGCTTAGTTTCTTTTAAAATATCTAGCGGATCAATGCGATGTGATTAGAAGCCCCCTTTTGATTAAGTTTTTATAGAGGCGACCGATTCTTTTAAAGTCTAGCGGTTTCGAGCTATATTTGTGCCTATATTCATGTGGATTGTTTAGCTCGTCAACGCCGATGGTTTGTTGCATCGTTGGGAGTACGCATCTCAGGTAAAGTTTTTGCGTATATTATCACTTTTTGGTTTTAGTAAGCAAATCAACCTAGAATAAACATGAATTGGCAAAGTTTTTGTTTATTTACTAGCTTTAAATTAACGGTTAGGTTCCAAGACATCAAGTAAAACATAGTCTTTTTTACGCTACTTGTTATATGTTTGTTTTTAGTCGGAGGAGCGCGACATCGAATTAATCGGTGCGTTGCTTTTCAACATATTCGTCGTGCTTCTCGTGCTCTGCTGCTGCATCTGTTGCTGCATGTGAGTTGCTTTTATAAAAAAGCTAAAATAATTATAAATTGCATGTGGTAGCTTCTTGATGATTTTTGAAATATTGGAGTTGTTACCTCAGGTTGAGGTTGATTCTAAGATAAATTCTATCTACCTACCTAATTGTAAAATATTTCAGTTTGAGTCTTAACATTTCGTTTTTAGTGTTTCAACCAGGAGGAAACGTTTCAAGCAGGCTCCTCGTAAGTTTTCCTTTTTTCTAAAATAAAAAAATAATTATTTTGCCGTAAGATTACTTTAATTTTAGCGGTTACCGTTCACGTGCAGCACGGCCATCCGTCAGCGCCACAACCCTACGGCTTTGCTACGTAAGTATATTTTTAATTTGTAAAAGCAGAATTACCTAGTTTAACTAGTTGAAGTAGCAGATTAAGTTGCTTGTGATCTTATACATAAACTAGCGCTTTAAACCTAGTGATCTGTTGGTCCCCATAAATAATGAACACCCTGTATTTGATATAAATTTCATGGGCCAATTTCCGGCATAATATGGACCATTCTGATCCTTTTCAAAGAGATCAAGCTCTTATTTTGCAGCTTTCGATAAGTAATTCTTTGTTGTATTCAGGTATCCTCAATCGGCCGGCTACCATCCAGCGAATCAAGGCGTCTAAATATCAAGGATTTCCAAACCTGTTTAGTTCGTTGTGTGTACAAATTTCGTTTTATTTCTCGAGAATACTATTTTTCTCGCTCATGTGTTGACTTCTTTTGGAGTTTTGAATAAATGAATAGAAGTTTTTTAAGGATTTAGATTTATAATTTTCATGCCGAATTGACATTTGCGCAAGGTGCGCAAAAAGGCTACCATTTGTCCCATCCCCTTAAAAAGCTGAAAATGTAGGAATTAGTATCGGGTTTTAATTTTAGCATGTCTGTCTGAAATGTTTTATGGTTTTTACGTCTGATAAACAGTACAATAGACCCGTAGCGAGGAGGTGCAAAACGTGTTTTTCGAGGAATTCGAAGCAAAATGACTCACTTATCCCCCAACTTGTATAGGTCAACGCCGTCCTATCAGCATACATCCATGTGTCATTCATCTTTCTCTCAACTCCAATGTAAGCAGCTTGATCAGAAAACGATTATTTTGTACTTAAACTTTTCTCCGATCAACTATCGAAAACCGAAACGTAGACGTATTTGTTCTCGAAACCATTGGTGATCTTTACCGGAATTCCTCCAATTGAGGCACAATACTTGTAGGCTTCGATGTAGAAGTTGGCTAAAATGGTAGCTATGTAGAGTTCTTAAACTAGAAAAAAACCATATAAACTCTTAGGAAAAAACGTTTTTGCACCGAGTAAAGAAAAACATCCTCCCACTAGAACTTCTCACCGCCATTCAGCCACGAAAAACTTTGAATTTCTAGTAAGAAATTCAAAGTTTTTCGTGGCTGAAAGAAAAGCAAAGAAAAGTGTTTGAAGCAGAATTTTCATCGTAAAAATGACCTGGCTTATCGCTTTTGTTTTCGGAAACAAGACGGGTCAGAGAGAATCCTCAACCTGGCACCTCAAATCGATAAGACGATTTGGTTCAAATTTGGGTTTCGAAAAATTTCCATTAGAAGAATTTCATCTTTTGCCTAAAAATGAAGGAAATCGGTTTACTTTTGCTAGTCAGCCTATTCTTTTATGCAAATTACTTATTAGGCTTATTATTCTCGACAAAGTCCTCATCTCCAGCCAAATGACGAATCACAATCAGAAAAATGGGAGCTGATAGAGATTTCAATTGCCCATTTCTCTTTGTTAATTGTTTTGACATTGACATCGATGTTAATTTCAAATTTGATGAAATTGAATTGCTGATGGGGAGGAGAAAAAAAGAGAAGAATTTGGATTGGATTAGATTTACGGATACCATGTTTCCTTTGAATCATTTACCAAACAAACCTCAGCATTCTGAAATCGTTTGGAGTCATCGAGGCTTTAGAGTAGCTGCGAGTAAATTAACGACTTTGTTTGTATTTCTCAATGAATGCGGTGTTTCTACCAAAAGTTGGGCCACTTATATGCGCGAGTTGGCGATATTTGGAGATTTTTTTTGGCGGACATTTAACATTTAACTCGGGGATGTTGCAAACGCCAAAAAGCCAAGCCAGATGTATGCTATCATAATAAGTCAAATAAATCTATTAGAATTGCAAATATGGCAAGGAAAGAGACGAACATTGCGTTGTAGACAGGGTAAAGGTTCAATACGGAAATAGAAAAGTTTCAAAGTCGCACAAAGTTAATTTCGAATTAAATTTTCATTTTCGCACATTTTCTTACCCAATTTTTTTTCCAATTCAATGAAAATGTTGAATCACCAAGGATAAGGGGCACGCTATTTTATTACAAAATTCTTTTGCTTATCAATATCAGCCGTTTTGTGTCAGCTTCTTTTCGCCCAAAAATTCGATTCGATTTCAACTCTCACTGCAAATTCAAAATGTGCTCAACTCATCGCGGTTTAAAAGATCTTCCCAACGAATTGATCTTGAAAATCGCCGAATCTCTGCCCTGGAACACTTTGTACACATTTCAGAAGACATCTCGTCGTTTTTATCGGCTTTTCGAAGTAAATCAATGGCTGTTCCCGAAAATCATTGATTACATTAGTTTCGAGGTGATTGGCTTGATTATTTTAATTTTGTATTTTCTGTATTTTCTGCAATGGAAAATTACATATCATTCTGTTTTACGATGTCTTTTGCTTCTGCTCAATAAAAATCAGATAACGGACTATATAGTAAAGCCCCAATTCCCGGAGTTCGAGTACGGGTTCTAAAAGCAACTTTCCAACTCGAAATTCTAAAATACACGTAAGCTACCGTGCTCGAGACGGCGTCTCTCTTTTCCCGCCTTTAAATGGAAGTCTCATCTCTTTAAAAGTCATTCTTTTGAAGAATCGTCGCCCTACCCAGTGCTTGCGCCGTGTCTTCTGCGCGTATACAGGGTCACCAGAAAATACGGCGAGTTTTTTGCGCATCGTCAAATTTAGCCCTCAGCACTTTTTAAAAAGATTTATCTCGAAAGTTTAACAAGAATTAACAACTTCAAGCTCAACAATATCTTTTCTATCAAAAATTCCTACATTAAATGTTCAAAATTTCCACCTTTGGCCTCAACATATTTGCTAAGCCGATCTGTAATTCCACCGGTCTCTTTGTAACGTTTCAAAGCCTTGTAGACCATGTCCTTCTTGTATCCAGTAGCTTTCATGATTTCTTGAGGCTTCTTGCCATTCTTGTGCAACTCGACGATTGTTATTCGCGCTTTCTTACGATCTTCTTTTGAATTCATGGCGTAGAAAGACCCTAAAATTCAAAGATTATTAATCAGAACAACGTAAACAAGCATTATATTAGGTTGATGCATAAGTCTTTTCGTTTTTTTTCGTACTTCTGTTAAAAAGTAACAAATTCACCAATTAATCTATAGTTTGCTCTATAAAAAAAGTGTTTTTTTGTTCAATTTGCATCTTTTTAAATCAATTTCGGTTCACTTTCAAGCAAATTCGAGAGTGAAAAACGCCTTTTTCGTAAAAATCTATAAAAAACTCTACGGAAAAATGGGCTGAATGAATTTCTCTGAAATTTTGGCGAAATATCAAACTTTTTTTTTCTCTATCTTTTATCTATTGACACGAAGATAGGTTTTCTTTAGCTAGGGTGTCTAAACCGCATCATCGAGTTAGCCCTTTTTGACTACCCGACTTCATACTCTCAAGAAAATCCAGGCATTAAATATTTTTAAACCCGTTTTAATGTCATTTTGCAGAAAAATAATTGGTTTTTCTAATGAAATCAACCGTAGTTTAATTGGTGCATTTGTTGGCTTGAAACGGCAGACGAAAAGGAACGAAAAGACTTATGCATCAACCTAATAGAAAAGAAACATCACAAAAACCAAAGAAAAACTTGATATCAAAAGGTCGAGAAAAAACTCGCCGTATTTTCTGGTTACCCTGTATGTTCCCCTTCCTCTATCCCGTTATAAAATTCTGTTTATTGTTAAAATTTCCTATTCAAGCCTCCTAAAAAGTCGACTCCGAACTCAAAATCAACCTTAATTAGTGTCATTCTATTACAAAAAACTACGGTACTTGCTATTTTTTCAGAAAGAAGATCTCGATCAAGCGTACGTTTCGTGGAGACTCGATGGAGTTCACCAAAATCGTCTCCTCAACGATTGTGATGAGAATTTTTTCGAGGGTTCTCTCATCAAATCTTTCTATTATTTTGAAAAGGTGGGAAAATATTCAAAAAAAAGTTGAATAGACTGGATTTTTGTAATCATTCTAAATTATTCAGCTCATTTCCAGCAAAAGCAACTATCATGACACAGAAAAAAACAGTTTTGACACCAGGAATGCCACCTCTAGCCACTTAAACTTTTTGCAAAAAATCCGTTTGTAAAGGCCTCTTTTTTTGGGACTCTTTCAACTTAAAAGTCACCCAAATCTCCAATAATCAATCCAATTGAAAATCTTTTTGCGCTATTTTGTAGAGGAGTTTCAGAGCTTTTGAATAGTACACAACAATTATTGGCTGAGACTTACAATCTTTTTATTTTTGGAAAGATATGTGAGCGCTGTTTTTATTTCCACCATCCTGATTTAAGGATGTGAAAATTGAAATGATACAAGACAGAAAAGCCATGGTCATGTCAACTACACATCGCTTTATTTACTAGACCGAATTTTTAATAAAAATTTTCCAGATATACGGCATCTCACCAGTCACTTTCGTCCGGAGAGGTGGCATGGAAATGTTGAACAAAATATCCAAAGGCCATCTTTATGAGTTGTACTACGATGTCTCACGGGCAAAGGGGACTTGGAACAGAATGGCTCACTGGATTGGACACCCCAACTACAAGGAGCTACTACTGTTTGTTTTTGTGAAAATTTAATTGTGTTTGCTTTTTAGAGCAAAACTAAGCCCAAGATATCTCCGTGTGTATGAGTACTCTGCTTGGCTTCGTATTCCTCAGAAAAGTGATGGAAATGCTATTTACAGCCAGGAATCGTCATGGGTTCATCAGCCGTTATTGTCGCGAAAAACAACAACTGAAGTCAATGATGACATAGAGGTTAATGACTAAAGGCATGATTTGAAATATTTTGAGAAAGCAAAAGCTAGATTGTTTTACTAAAGGTATTGTGCCGTCTCTGATAATCTATCTTCACTCAAACAATTGGCAATTTGAGTTAGATGTATTTTAAAAACGATTTTCGTTTGCTAAAATGACCATGCCTCAGAAAGTAGACGCATTTTTTAGAAATGAACAACTTTGACAAGCCTGAACACGGTGAAGATTTCTAATATTCAGAAAATATATGTAAGAGGGTTTGGAGAGTTTACAAGCTGTACCAGGGGAGAGCTAGTAAAAAGCTAGTAAGAACCCTAGCTAGTAAGAACCCTAGCTAGTAAGAACCCTAGCTAGTAAGAACCCTAGCTAGTAAGAACCCTAGCTAGTAAGAACCCTAGCTAGTAAGAACCCCAATCTCATTTCTCCCGAGTCTAGCGCTCTACCATTGAGCTATCCGGCCTAGTGAAGTGATCACTCCAAAAGCCTATAGACACATGGCCGTGAACCATTGCAAATCCTAACTATTAGGTTGGCAAGTTGAAAGTTGGTACATTTTTGAGTTAGATTTTATTAACAACCAAACAAACAAATCGGTCAAAATATTCTCCATTATTTTCGATTACTTTCGCCCATTTTATTGGCAATTGCATGGCAATTTTATTGGCAATCCCTCTCTCAAATCCCTCTCCCTCTCTCCCTCTATTTTTGAGTCAAAATAGTTTTTGCGGCACTTTTGGAGATCATCTTTATTTTGAAAGTGCTCTCCATCGAAGGAATGTTGAATTGACAGAACAAAAGTGATAATCTGAGGGGCTAATGTCAGGAGAGTACGGTGATTGCGGCAGGAGTTCACACACCAAATCGTGGATCGTGGAGCGAGTGAGGTTTGCCGTATTTGGCCGGGCATTGTCGACGAAAGACTTTCTTCATTTCTTCATCGAGTTTTTTTGAGCTGGTCAATAAAGCATTAATAGTCTGCTTATTGTCAAGGAGTTCCCAATGTATCATCCCTTTGAGATCCCACCAAACCGACAACATGCACTTCTTCTGGTGGGGGTCTGGGAGGACCTCCTTCGCAGCAGTAACTCCAGGCCTAACCTCTTGCCGTTTCCTTTGAAAATCTACAGTTTCTATCCACTTTTCATCTCCCGTGACTAGCCGGGACAAAAAGGATTTCCTCTCGTATCTGGAAAGAAGGGCAGCAATGTTGGAGGACCTCTGTCCTTTCATTGAGTCGGTGAGGTTGTGCGGTATTCATTAGCCATAAATCGGTTTAAAAACTAAACTATGCGGATGGTTTTAGTCTGTTGTATGGGAGAACTTCTGCTAGCATCTGCTATTTCACGATTTGAAATCCGAGAGTTCTCATGAATTTTCTGGTTAATTTTTTCATTTTTTAACTGAGAGGCCGCTCCTGGATGCTCTTTGTCTTCGAGTGAAATCTCTTCTTTTTTAAACTTAGCAAATCAACTTTGAATTGCGTTACGAGAAGGTGAGTTATTTCCATAAATAGCCCCAATATTTCTCCGGGCTACCGACAAACTGGATCCTTTTTTTTAAATTATAAGGTGCCTTGCAAAATGATAGGACCACCCCTAAATTTTACATTTTTTGGCTATGAAATTTAATAACGCGAAATAGCTTTTAAATCCTAGAAATATATATGTTGTGTCCGATTTAGATTTCCGTCCGATTTAGATTGAATCTAAATCGGACGTCCGATTTAGATTGAACTTATCGCGGACGTCCGATTTAGATTACAGTCTATATCGGACGTCCGATTTAGACTCAATCTAAATCGAACGTCTTATATAGATTGAACAATAATATAAACATGTTTAGTATATGTTCTTAAGCGTTTTCTGTAGTTTTCTGCATTTTCAAAGGTCTTTTATTGATTATTTCATAGTTGGGTTTTCTTTTCAGAAAAAGACAGTAACAGACCTTTGAAAAATGCAGAAAACTACAGAAAACGCTTAAGAACATATATTAAACATGTTTATATTATTGTTTAATCTATATAAGACGTCCGATTTAGATTGAGTCTAAAATCGGACGTCCGATATAGACTGTAATCTAAATCGGACGGAAATCTAAATCGGACACAACATATACAAAAATAGGCATCTATACCATTTTTAACATTATCTGGACAAATTGCAACAAAATTATAACATTTTCTTTATTTAACATCTGTTGCGAAATGATAGGACCAAATGCTCCCAGATGCTCCCTTTTTCTCGATGACGTCAAGTAGTCGACCTTTCATCGAGTTCACTAAGTTTTGAAGCGTTTGTGGTGGAATTGACGTCTATGGTTGCAAAACTGCTTTTTTGAGTTGTGAAATCGTGTCGTAAGTCTTTCCATTAGCATAAATATTCCTCACGAGGATGTCCCATAAGTTTTCCATCTTCCTAAAAAATAAAAATTAGCAAAAAGTAAGCAAAAAAACATGGTTATTGCAGGTAGAAAATCAAAAAGAAACGTAGTGGTCCTATCATTTTGCGACAGGTGTAAAATAAAGAAATGCTTAAAAAATTTTGCCTTTTAAAGTAAATTATTTGGCAAACGGTATTTGAACGTACTTTTGTATATAAAATTCGAATTTAAGCATGATTTTCCATGTTTAGTTATTTAAAATCAAAAGTCGCAAAAATCGAGGGTGGTCCTATCATTTTGCAGCGCACTGTATAACATCACATGTCTCAGATGCAAATGAGGTAGATCTGACGTTTTTTTTGAATGAAGAATCAATTAGAAAAATCATAGAGGGTGAACTTGTTCTGTTTTCTAATGTGAACTGATAAGACTACATTTAGACAACAAAACAAGTCCCGTCCACTGTTTATGAAAACAAAAAGTTTGTTATCTCTAAGTGTACCAAATTTCAACTTGCCAGACTAATAGAAGAAACTACTTTGAACGTCACGTGTTTAACTGAACTTCATCATTTCAGAAATTCGACGTTTTCGACACAAGGCAACAACTGATACAGGTTCATTCTATCCCTCAGCACGTAATCCAAAGTTTTTCTAGGCCCTTCAACGTGGTCAAATTATGTTGTACAAAGGAAAAATCGCAAAGTCATCAGCGTGGGCTCCTGATAAAAATGAGAAAAGGTTTGGCAAGAAATTACAAACGTTTACTAAACAAAAGTTACTTTATCTGAAAATAATTTAGTGGCATGTTCATTCGGTACTTCGGCTGGCGAGGAAAACGTCTCAAAGTCACCGAGAAGAAAATTGTGCTTTGGGTGAAAGTCGACGAGGAAATTGAGAAAAGTCGAGAACTGATGCATCAACACAAAGATGTCATGATTATGCAAACATCATGGCCTTATAATTATGCATGTCTTGCTAACCCAAATGCATAAAAACAAAAATCATAATTTATTTTTATACTCTAGTAATCAACTACCTTAATATATTGGGTTGTCCAGTTATGAATGCGCGTTTTTTACTATTTTCTAAATTTCTCAAGATACCGAAATCAAGAAAAAGATATATATGAGTATTATTCGAAAGCTGAAGATCTCCTCTACATTTTGATATAAAAAGTTTTTGAATTTGTTCAGCTTTTGGGAAAATTGACTGCACAGAAGAGAAGGTGGTCAAAAAAATGGAAGGGTGCCTTTGGATCAAGTTTTGGCTCCGCTCAAATTGAGTTAACCATTTGATGTTTGGCCAATAGATATATCAATACAACTTTTTTAAAATATAACAATTTCAAAGCATCTTTACTTTTCTTTTCTTTTCTGGGCGGTTATTTTACACCATAAAACCTGAGGAATAGCTAAGCTGGAATGGGTTTTCTCGAAAACGACCTCTCCCTTTGTGCAGTCAATTTCCCAAAAAGTTGAATGAATTCAAAAACTTTTTTATTCCAAAATGTAGAGGAGATCGTCAGCTTTCGAATGATATATAACACTCATATACAACTGTTCGATATCTTGAGAAATTTACAAAATAGTGAAAACGCGCATTCATAACTGGACAACCCAATAGTAGCGCTCCCCTATCGTCGGAGTCTAACCGCATAGTCTAACTTTAAACGCATTTTTCCAGCCACCCGTTTATGCTACAATATGCGCTTAAGTATCAAATGAAAGCTGAAATTCAGGGCTATTTTGATATTAAGCATATATTTTTAGAAATTATGGGAGCTTAGAAAAAAGGATTTAGTAAAAATTTTTTGCGACTACGTGACTATACTGGGAGGGTGGCTACTATTAAAGGAATTACGGTAGGCTTATCTACAGGGTGAGCTTTTAGTTTAGATCATCTGATCTCCGTGTTTATTTTAACAATTAAATCAATCAGAACTTGCATAAGTTACAGAAAAGTTTTCCTTACAAAGGCATTGTTGGTATCTTTGACAAAAAGTTAACAAAGCGCAGTAAATAAATGAATAAATTTCACATTTTTCCATTACAATGACTACAATTCCTTTTATATCTTTTGGAATACTTTCATCGGAACTTGTTTTTCCATTTGATTGAACTTTAATCCATCCATCACCGGATCGACGCCATGTTATATAAGCATTCTTGCTATTTTCGTCTTTGAATTGCGGCAGATCACTTGTATAATCACTTGTATACCTAAACCAGCTGCGCTACGCGGCCGCACGGATAAATTGTCCTATCCAAAATAAGTTAACATCATAAATTGGAGTTTTCTTTTGATTGAGGATTTTCTTTATTTGAGATTGGTATTTTATATAAAATTATTACGATAAACACTACAGAATTTGGACTTTAAAATCCACTTTATGATCAAAATCTCTTGTAGAAATTGGCTAATAGTTTTGCCCGCTCTGACTTGTTGAGAAGCATTTTTTTCGTCGAAATCAAACCAATTGTATCAATATTCAAATAAATTCAAATTTAAGTCAAAATCGTAAAGCATCTCTAAAAATAGGCTTGTTGTTGAAACTCTTGCTTTCACTTCGTATCCATGGTGCCAGTTCAATCATTATAGCATTTATTGGGTTGGGGAGAATGAGTCGGCGCCGAAAATGAAAAAAAATGTCTAAAACTTCTATTCGACTTCGTCAAATAATATGCGTTTGATATCAGTAGAATGGTTAACTAATTCTCTACAAAATGACATTTAAAAGAAAATTCAAACAGCGCCTCCGCTCAAGAAAAAGCCATTTTTTCACAAAAACTACAAACTGTGATCTAGAAAAAACCATTGGTGGGATCTTCCTGCAAATTTGGCAACTTAAGTAATTGAATGTGCTCTATCTTTTTTATATAAACACCAAAGAAGGTTTATGTGAAAGAAACTGTTCAAATGATGAGTCGGACTCTTTGCCATTTTAACCAGCTGCGTTTCGAAGTTCATAAACTCCACGAAAGAAAAGCTTTGTGGAATCTCTCAAAAGTGATTTTGTAGAGAAATAGTGGATCCTTTTGATGAAACCAAACGTATGTTTAAAGAAGGCTTTATGTGTGCAAAAAGTCCCTTTAAAGCTGGGCGCCGACTCATTCTCCCCAACCCAATATTATCACAAAAAAAACTTGAACTGCTAAAATAAAGCTCTTTTATTGGCAATAAATTCACTAGATGCAGATTTAAGTTTGGTAAGATTTGCCAAAAAAGTAAGATTTGCAAAAAGCAAGATAAGCTTTGATTGACATTGCACAGCCTCAAAAGCAAATAAATTTTCTATTTTTAGCTCGTCCGTTGACAAATTTCTCTTTATTTAGGCATGAACTTTAGCTCAAGATAATTTGCTTATAATGCATTTGATTTTAAAGAGAAAACTTTTTAAATCTTCATTTGCCAGTTACAAAGAAGTTCAGTAGTTTTTAGAGTTCAACAGTGCAAGATCACCCATACAAAACGACAAAAACATAAGATACATACAGCAACAAAAAAAACTCAGGTAACTAATTAAGATTCGGAGCGAATGATCTGGTGATAAATGGGTGTGATGCCGTTGATTAAGTGCTTTCGATAGAACTCATAGCGTGTCATCGCATGACCACGTCGACCACATTGAGTCACGTCGAAGTGAACCAGCCCGCCGTGAATGCAAAGGGCAACTTTGTTAAATTTATTAGCTAAAATACTAAAACATTTACAAATCTAACGAACGAATCTAACGGCCATCCAGCAGTGGACGTCCGGCTAACGCCACGGTTAACGCCAGAGGTTCACTGCTGGATGGCCGGGGCCCGACAGAGCTCAAAGAATCATGAAAGTTATACTTTTTATGTTAAAATAAGATTTGTAAATGTTTTAGTATTTGAACTAATAAATTTAACAAAGTTGCCCTTCGCATTCACTGCAGTTGACCACGCTTTTCCCATAAAAACACCCGATTTTCTTAATTTTAAGTAGAAGGGCTCCGAAATAGGACGGCTCAAATAGAGTAGGGAGAGCCCCTCAAGGCCAATTTTTTTATTGTTACATAATACATTAGAAAACAGTTCAAAAACTATTCAAAATAGGCCAAAAGGGTAACGAAAAATAGCGAGCAGCGGTTTTTTGCAGAGCAGTAACGACCCAACTTGCTCCACAAACAACCTGGCTGCCTGGGCTGAGTCTATTGACGAGAGTTGAGGAGCGGCGCAATTTCTCTGCAAAATGGCATCGAATCGGCCGGGGAAAAAATGTAATTGTTAGCATTGCGATGCAAAAAGAAAATCGTTGTTTTTTTTTGCTCTTTGATAAAAGGAGCAAGGTAGCAAACGAAAGCAAGGGCAAGCAGTGGCTTTCAGATTTGCGACTTACAGTTTCTGGGAATTTTAGCGAATTTTAGGAGTCTCATGCTGTTGGCGCTGATTCTTAATTGAACACAAGAAAGGGTTTCTACCGTAGACGCAAACTAAATGATTGGGTCAGCTCCTACGGCTCTGTTCAATCATAAAAAATACCCAAAAGAATACGTTCAAAAACCGGCCATTTTATGGTGACAAAAATGCAATTTTTTTTCTTCAAAATTACTCCCGACAAGAATAGTTAAAAAAATGACTACCGTATTTTCTCCAATAGTAGTTCACCCTGAGTGCCTAAATTGCTCGAAATCTCGAGAACCACTTATCCAAACCTATCGATGTGGGGTCAGAAAACGTAGCTGACGATGAGATCTAGTGGAGGATTAGAGGGTTGAGCTTCTGCAAAAGCTTGGAAACCGTAAAATAGTCACCAACTCGGCTCGCTGCGGCGCACTACTATTAGAGAAAATACGGTAACTACAAGTAGACCTAAAAGAAGCAAAAACAAAAGTCAAACCTTAGAGTCCTTGCTTCGTATCCGAAGTAATCTTTTTAAGGCTCCCAATTCAAACTAATTTCATTTTTTTTACTTAAATTAACTTCACTTTCAGTATCTACATGTCTTGCTCAACAAAATGACACCAAAATCATCAAAATCGGCCCACTAGTTTTGGGGATACAGACACGTAAAGTGGCGCGGTCAAGGATTTAGTTCGGATTCGGATCTAACACACTCAATGACGTTACTGTGGGTTACCAAAAAAAGAAGTTTTCTTTTTTGTTCAATTTTTAAAAAAAACTGATGAAGTTATTTATTGTTCACCCATTGTAAAGACAAATAACAATAAAACTTTATGCGCATAAAGCCGTATAAACGTTTACAATGCTTTCAAAGCATAGAGTAGTTGCCTGGCCAATTCGAGCTTCATCGGTGATTTGCTCTTCTTTTCAAGTGGATTGAAATGAGGATCTCTTCCTGATCCTTGTTCTTTTTCGTTGAAAAAATCAAGACACACTCCCAGAGTCATCGACAAGTACAAGTCTAAGTCGTCCGACTCGATGCAAAGGTTCTTCAAAAAGGGACACAGATCATTACGATTTTGATAGTTTGTTGAAAATACGGTAAAAAGCTTTTCAATTAAATTAAAAGAAAGAAACTCTATTAGGTGAAGTTTATGAAAAGGCGTTTCCTCGCTTGCTCGCAATAATTCAGTAAAAGAAAAATCATCACGGGAAAACGACATTGAGTCGAGATCGAGGAGCAGCACGTGAAAGTGCTCAACATCATCTTTTTCAAATGGATGCAAGTTGACGATGACAACATTTCTCTCCTTGTTTAGCTTTATAAAGAAAAAGTGTTTTGGGCAACGATTATCAACCCGTTTTACGATTTCCTTGAATTCAATAATCTCTACAATTATTTTGATTAAATCCAAATAATCGTGTAGACTTTGTGCTTGAGTAAGAACGCGACAGAGGGAAAGATAAAGACGAGCATAGCTGAGATACTGTAGTTTGAACTGTTGATCATCACTTTTTGAGCTTGGCCCAGGATTTGAGCTGATACAATCTTGATTCGGTTGTAAGTCGAGAAGGAAAAAACTTTCTGTTTCGCTGATTTTGAACGGGTGCTTGATTTGCAAGGCTCGTTTTTTCACTTCATTCATCAGCTCGATTAATTGTTTATTTATTAGACTCAGATTGACTTTTGCAATTCCTTTAAACTCGATGTCTTTGACTTGTCGTGTTATTGGATCTCTTGCTTGGAAAGTTTCTAGCGATTTCCAGAAGCCATCTAAAATGATGGCAGTCTTGAAGTCGAGTTCACAAAAATGATGATGACCATAGGCTTCACCCAGGTACACACAACTCGTCTCATTGTGCAAGAAAACACGCAAAGTGACATAGGTGTGTGGACCAGCAAAAGCGAGAATTTCCTTGAAAATTTTGACAACTTTAACGCCTTTTATGAGACAGCCTAAACAGCAACGATTACTCCAATCAAACAGTGTTTGAATGACAAGCGCGAACGCTTTATTTTGTCTTTTCTTGAAATCATCCACTGTACCGTATTTTTCTTTCGACTTCTTTATGTCTTTGTTTTTGATTTCAGCAAGAAACGCTTGGAATTTGATTTCATCAGAGTGTGCTGGCACTTCCAAATGATAGATTTTTGATGCTTGTCGTTCAGATGAAGACGGATTCCCGGTAGTAAAATTTTCCCAGACTTGCACTGGTAATCTTACAGCTTTTGCTTGCTTCATTATTGCTTCTCGTACCGCATTAAAGCTTGGCTTTTCGTTGCTTTCAAAATGATCGGCGACCAACTTTTTCCCGACTTTGTATGCGATTCGTTTTGCTCGACTCGTCGCTTCAGTTTGATCATTCAACTCTTCAACATCCAACTCTTCAAACATCGCAGCCACCGATTTAAGTAGACTATTCGTATGCTGATTTTCAATGAATTCAAAGATGTTCAATTTATGAAAGTTATTGACATCGAGCTCCTCCGGCGATACCTCGAGCTCGAGCAACTCAAAATTTTCATTAAAACATCGCACTTTACAGTTATCGCTATCTGGAAAATCCAATAAAATGAGATGCTCTCTCTCTGGGTCTTTTAATTTACAAAAAAGAAACTCCGGCGACACCCCAAAAGCCTTTTGGTATGGTTTTGACTTCATCTCTGCTATGTCGTTTCGAAAATTTTGGTTATTATTGATAAACTCTGGAGCCAACTTGTTGAAGACAATATTTTCGTAAAAGATGAGGTAGAAAAAATGATAGACGGCTACACGTTTCTCAGCACATGCTGGCAATTCTAGCAACACCTCAGGTGCAAATGCATATCTATCACACCTCCTCTCACATGGACACTCCACTTGGGGTGAGCTTTTCAATTGAAAAACATAGCCTGGAACTGGTAGCTCTAAACCGTGTGTTGTTGAGCGGAAAACTGTTTTCGGATTTTTGATCGGATACAAATTTGCTTTGCTTTGTTCAAGGAACAGCTCAACTTGTGATTTTATTCTCTCGAGTGCTGAAATTATCATGCTAATGTCGATGGACTCGTTCTGGACAAAGATCATTCTTCCAGCCTCTTCCAGTTTCCCGTAAACACTCTCTGCCACCAAAAAACTTTCTTCGTCTTGCCACGAGCCAAGCCAGATCTTTGCATTCATCAAATCTTTGCGCACAAATAGACATCGATTGTTGGAGATTTTTCCCCCCAACAACCATTCCTCTTTTGTTGACATTGAGAAAAAGCTGCGGAAATGTAAACGCTTCTGAACGATTGATCTCCACACTTCAAACAAGGCAATCAAATTGCTTAGTTCCGTTCGAACAAACCAATTTCCAAAGCTACCCTCTCGGAAAGTCCAGATGAAGCGAATGGCGCGAAAGTAGTGAATTTCGAGTTTGAGGCAGCACCTCTCCGCTGCTTCACTGGCTAGAAATGCAACCTCATCTTTCAAATCCATCTCCTCTCCACCACTTCCTCCATCACCTTCGTCCTCCAAAATTTGATCCTCGAAAAAGCTCGACCTGTGCTCCCTTTTCATTTCAAAAATTGTGATCTCTTTAGCTTTTGCGACGATTCTTTCGTGCGCGATCTCGGCATATTCTACAATGAGTTCCGTGGGAAGTTGTCGGAAAAATTCTTGAAGCCGAGCAATTTTTGGATCCTTTAGTCGAAGTGAAAGCAGTTTCTTCAATTCTGGGTATTTCTCTTCAAGAATTTTTTGTGGATCAACTTCTTTTTGGTCGATTTTCGATTTATTATTAACTTTTGTGAAAATTGCAGATCGGTTCAAAATGGAGGGGGCTGGTGGGAGGAAAGAGTCATCATTTGGCTCTACAGCTACCAATTCCTCAGATCCATCAAAACCGATTGGCCTCAAGAGTGTTTTTTGTTTATTGTTATCGAAGGGAAGAAATTCTTGTAATTTTCGTTTGTAATTTTCGTTTGAAATTCTGGTAATTTTCTAAAAATCGTATTGAACAACATCAAAACGAGAGGCAGACCTCTTTCAGACTTGAACACTTTTCCAAACATCCAGCCGCAGTTGCTCTTTCTTTGTAATCGTAGCACAAACATCTGTAATGAGCTTTAAAGATTGATTAACGATTCTTGGTTTAATGATTAATGTTTAAAGATTAATGTTTAAAGATTAATGTTCTTGGTTTGTTCACTTGTTTATTTCTTGTTTATTTATTTCTTATAATATTAATTGAGCAGATTTATTAAGTGAAAAGCTTCCAACCCAATAATGATCGACTTCAAGTCTTCGGGACACTGTAAGCACTCTTGTGTTTGTAACAGCCAAATACAAAAATCTACCGTTGGACTTCTGTCCAACACCTTTCTAAAGCATGTGGATTAAGAACTTTTAAGCCGGTTTATGTTGTGAATGTTCTTGTGAATGAATGTTTAACAATTTAACAGTTTAACAATGTTTAACAATTTCAAGTCTAAACTTTCCCTACCTTCGTTCAACGATTTCCCATAAAACTAGGCCGACACCCCAAATGTCTCTCTTTGACGTGTCTTTCTGAAAGTTTTTCGATCTTCAATTTTTTTGAAAACAAGTTAAGGCATTGGCATTGACTTAGTATTGGGTACTTGCAAAGCTTGATAAATGACAAGTTGTTCCAACCAACAAAAGGCTTTCTTTTCGCGAAATAGCAGAAGAGTTATCAGGTAATTATACAGTAATATTCGAACATTGCATACACTTGGGTTTAAACCTTATTAGGGACTTCGAAATCAGTGCCACTCATCTTTCTCGATACGAGCGCAAATCTTTTTATTCGGTATTTTGACGGGGTATGAAAATGGATTCTAACTGTCAACTTTCGGAGAAGGCGCCAATGGGTTGCTGAGGAGGAAGAGCCTGAACCCGACGTCAAGCCAAATGTGCATGAGAGGAAGTGTGCAACATGATAATGCTAGACCAAATTTATCGAAGATGACTAAAATAAACTCATTTGGATGGGAGGTGATGGTTTATTCGGCAAAACAGCCTTGATATTGCACCTTCTGATTACTACTTATTCCGGACGATGAGCAATGATTTGGCGAACCAATATTTTGACGCCAAAGAAGAGGTCAAAAAATGGCTGATAGATTGGTTTGCGTCAAAACCGAAGATTCTCTACGAGAGAAGCATTTGACTTCTGCCAGTAAAATGGGCGAAAATTATACAAAATAATGGCAAATATCTCGCATGATTTGAAGAGTTGTTAACTGAAGAAATATTTCATTTTAAAAAACGTCCCAAGTCATACCCACCAACCCAATAGCTTCGATTAAGTTCGAGTTTCTGATTTGTCAATAATTTATTGGGTTGGTGAATTGAAAACTGCGGGACTTTGAACAAAAATTTATTTAACATAAAACCATCAATCCATTCCAAATAATTTCCATTATTATTGACCACTTCTGCCCATTTTTCAGGCAATTTGCGGATTCGTCTTTCGCAGTAGGATTTTGGTTTGTGTGTGAGACAAGTGTGAGACTCAAAAGGACTGGAGATGTCCCAGTTTGAGCACTTTCTTCAAAAGAAACCCATTTTGGTGTCAATAGAAAAGTTGTAGAGAATCAAAAATTAGGCTTATAGCCAAATTTCCAAAAAGATACACTTAGTAGTTTCGCTTAAAATGCAAGTTTTGTGAAAAGCCGTAAATTTGGCATTTCTTGAGAACCAGTTTTTGAATCGTTCTGAAAATTTGGATAGAAGCTTAATTTTTGATTCTCTACAACTTTTCTATTGACACCAAAATGGGTTTCTTTTGAAGAAAGTGCTCAAACTGTCACATATTACAATAGCCCGCAGTTTTCAATTCACCAACCCAATAGACAAAGGTTTCGTCAAAAATAATTCTTTTTTATAAGTTTAAGCCACCGTCAAGCGGTTTTTGGTACCTTTTTGAAACGTCTATATTCTGCCCAGAAGCAATCACTGCAGAATTTTTTTTATACCGTTAAAAAGAAAAGATATTGTGATTGCTAAAAATACTAATCAACCCAAATCATCTTTACTTATAGTCGTTTTATGATCGTTTTTATGACCTCTTTTATTCTTTTATAAGTACCTAACATTAGCTTTTTTAAACCTTGATTCCTTGCTCGTTATTGTAGAGAATTTCTGGTGCCATGTAGCGTGGAGTGCCCCGGATCGAGACTGTGCTGGTTTCAATGACCGATTTCACGAGCCCCAAATCACCCAATTTCAACACAAAGCCTCCACTCACCAATATGCTAAAATTTTCACTGGTACAACCAGAGATCTTTCCGTTACTTGTCTACTTTGATATCACAATGGATCTTTCCGTTCTTCTCCAAATATACAAGCGCCTTGAAGAGGTGCTCCGCCCATTGAACAACCGTGTAGATTGTATAGATCATCGATGGTCGAAAAATGACTAAATAAGTGCTGAAATTTTTTCGTTTTTTATTTAAAATCACTTTGACTTAACGCCCCATGCTGACAGTATTCCATTTGGAGGCCACGGTAGTGATGATTGTCGATGATCTCGTCGTGAAAACCAAAATATTGGACAATGTTGGGGTGTCGCAGTTTCTCGAGTGCCGTATATTCGATTTTTAAATCCGATGATGCATGTGGAGTCCGATGAAACAATTTGAAGACACTAGGCCTAAACTTTTGGGTGTAGGGGACAAAATTTGACGAAAATCAATGGGGAATTCAATATTATTGCTATTTTTGTTATAATAACATAAAAACCAAAGTAAAAAATGCAACAAAATAGTAAAAAAACGTTCATAGGCATCATAGGCAGTATTGGTCTACCAAATAGAGCTTGACTGGATTTTTCATTCCCATTCAAACAAGGCGACACGACACCCGAGTTGGATAGGCCTCGTTTGCTCGAAGTTGGCTTTGATTTTCTTGAACTGGATGATCCAATCAAGGCCTATTTGGTATCATTTGAAAGCCTGGAATGTCCTCTCTACAATGATATAAAAAGTTAACAAAAATATTATCTCTGAACAAAGTTATAAGTGACTTCAAAGAGTGACGATCCGTTTAAAACCCCGGAAATTACGCAAGAGCCATTTTGCTTGAAAACCTGACTACAGTAAGGAAAAAACTTTCGCGTATTGATTAAAATAAAACGTATTCAGTAATTAAGTTTAAAAATTGAGGTTGTGATTTAAAAAAAAAACACTCACGGTTCTGTGTGTTCAAGACGGTAAACAGCTCCAAAAGCTCCACTGCTAATTTTATTTTCCTCAGTTAACAGGTGAATTATTTCCCGAAGTACCATTTTCTTCCTGAAAATATGATTTCAAACTGTTTGTTGTTAAAAAGAAGACTTTAAGACGAAGAAGACCTTTGTTGACGAAGAAGAAGTGTGGTTTAAAGTTAGCCGAAAAAACAGTTGAAAGGACTTGGCAGAATACGACTCCCTTATCTCTAGAAACTAAAAATTCTCCTTTTTCTTGTGCCAAAAAAACAGTTTTTTCTGATTGATTTTTGCATGTTTTTGTGCTTTTTTGCAGAATCACAATCATAAGTTTGGAAGTGATCGTTTTTTTTTTCCATTAAATGCACAGCAACGTTTTGAGAATTTCATAAATAATTGACAGGAATTCTTTTGTCAAATCTCTTTCGAGTTTCACAAAAATTAAAGATCTTTTAATAAGGAGAATTTTTATTTCTAATGAATTTCTCACTGAACGCGTCAATCTACCAGTTATTGGAATCCAATTGATAGCTGTAGCGCTGAAGAAAGTGTAATCCCATTTGAGAATAATCCCATTTGACTCCTTGTAGGCACACATGGCCTGATTCATCACACAAAACATCATGGGCTGGAAAGTTTCGAATAGACTTGAAATCCGATCAGATTTCATGGGATAATATTGGATTAGATTGCTATCCAAGTATAGCCGATCCTATCTGATGACATCTCCATCAAATTGAAGCCGATCCGATGAAATTTCGATCGGATCATCTGATTTCTGACCAAAAAAAACGAAAGTGATGTTAACTGAGCTTTTCTTGGCACCAATTTTGTTTTAAGTGAACCTAAATTCTCAAAAATTAGGCAAAAGTTAGTAAAAAAAAAAGAAAAACCAACCATTTGCAGTCCGACCGACCTAATCCTTGTTTTTAATAACTTTTCGATAAACTTTGCAGATGGAAAAAATAAAAATTCGAAAAAGTTGTTTTTATTTAAAATTAATATGCAAACTAAGCTTTTTAAATCAATATTTGACCGTTTTGTATGCTAATTTCTGAGGAATAAGTCTCGGCTTTGCCTCGTTTTGTTCAACAGCTTTCACAGGTACTCTCGGACTTCTTCAAGCATACATATTTATTACCAACTACACACTTAGCTAGTGGCTGTTTTTTTTCATTTCTTCTGCCTTTCCTGCAAAAAAGGCTTATTGTAAAAACTTCTAGGAAAAGCGGAATGAGTCACCGTCCTTTTCCCCCTTTTTCCCAGCCATTTTGACAGGATTCGACGGGAAAATCGACTCGACTTTTTCTAGCTTTTTCTTCTATAAAAAGCTGGATTCTTCTAGCTGTATTCCTAAAGGAACATTCGATTGATATCCATTATTCAACAGCTTTTTATTCTGTTAAACATTTTCATCTATTTTCTGTGATGCCACCAGGAGGAAGAGGAGGAAGATTGGCCAAAAAAGCCAAGAAGAAAACGACTCGACAATCGCGATCCACGAGAGCCGGATTAACGTTTCCTGTCAGTCGTTGTGAGCGATATTTGCGAAAGGTTGGCGATAGAAGCGGGATAATATTTACCAAATCTGCATTTTGTTTTTAGACACTTTGTTCTTTCCTGGTGAGATCGTTTTTTTGGTTAAATTGATCAATCAACTTAATTTTTGTCTATTGGCAATAGCTGTTAGGCTAATATCAGCTCAAATGGATCACACAAAACTGATGAGCTTTAGAGGGCTTTAGGGAAATCCGAAACTCCGAATTGGTGCCGGTGCTGCGGTCTATTTGGCAGCCGTTCTGGAGTATATGACTGCTGAGGTGAGCATCTTATATTTGTTTTCTTTGCGTCTCCCCATACTTATTGAGTGTGCATACACAGAAATACCTAGACCAAGTGAGAAATTCAAAGTCAGGCGCATTTTTGACGAGAATCTGAAACGTAAAGATCGGCCAGAAGCTAAAGAACTGCTCGCGATCTTATAGAAAAGGAATAAATACCAAATCTTGAACAAATCATCTCGAGTACTTAATAGAAAGTATTTCCAGTTGTTGGAATTGTCGGGAAACGTATCGCGAGACGCGGAGAAACGTCGAATTCTGCCCCGGCACCTGCAGTTGTCGATTCGAAATGATGAGGAATTGTCGAGATTACTCGCGAAGAGCACGATTCCTTCGGGTGGAGTACTGCCACTCGTCTATCCGTTCCTCTTCCAGCAATGTTTTTGGGATGAGAAACACGCGGCGAGGAAGCGAATCAAGAAAGGACACACCGAAGAGCAGCTCATCATCGGCCACGGCATTGATGGGAAATTGTTCTGTAATGTTCGCGAGAAGCCAAATGCTTTGAGTTGAGTGAAGAATAAAATGATGCTTTTCAGGAAACATTCAGGAATTGGCAGAAATGTTCGATGTTTTCTCTATGGAAAACATTTCGATGATCAAGCTCAAGTCAAAAATGCACTTGATTTCTACTTTGCTCAGAAGGACGCTCAGTTTGTTGAGAATAATATCAAGGAATTGCGTCAAAGATGGCAAGAAGTCATCGATAATAATGGAGAATACCTTTTGGATTAATGTTCTTTTTTGCGGTCTATGAAATAGACAAGTTGTTGTCTAAGATAATCGTCTATGACTTGCCAAGCTAATCTAAAATCGTTCTTCAGAGAAATATTCAAGTTATATGTTACTTTGAAATTTTTTTTGATCACCAACCTCTTCGATTCTTTTCAGTTCCCTTTCAAGCCGCTTTCTTTGCATTGCAGATAAAAATTATGTAAATAGAGAGAGTTTATGATTAGGAAATCAGATGGATTAAGTAGGTTGTCCAATAGGTGAACCAAACAATTTGAAATCGAAAGAAAAAGGTCGCCCTTTCGAAGATTGATTTATGGGAAAGGCGATGACTCAGCCTTCTCTCTTCTCTCAAGACTATTTCCTTGCATAACAGCTTTTTTTGAAGTTTAAACTATGGAGCAAGAGTCTAAACGAACTCTTTGGTAAACTGTTTTTAAAAAAATGGTACTTCTGCATCTTTGCCCCACAGAACCAAACAGAATAAATGGAAATTTTCTGCGATATCTTTGGTAAAAATATAGCGATTGCACTTTAGATCACCTTAGATTGCTTAACACTAACAAAATAGTTACCGTATTCACTCTGATGCGAATAAAGAGTGCAACTATTTCATTAAGCTCATGAACTGGGAAAAACTTATGGTATTCAATAGTACGCGACTTTAATAACCTGTAAAACTATTAGAATGGATACAGTAGTCGAAATACTAACTGCTCATTGCTAACAAAGCCTAATACGCTTACTCCAAGCTCTTTCGTGACGGTTGCAGGCTTTGGTGGGCATAGAATCATTGGCAAAAGGCTGGAATTATAAGTTTTCATATAAAAGCATTAGTGCTTTCCATTCTAGAGAATGCCGTTGTATATAGCTTAGCCTCGAGCTGGACCAAAATTCCATTCCGTTATATAGTGTTTATGTTTATAAAACCATATGAAAACTAGGATAAAATATACTAAAATTCAATGATGAAGTAAGATGTCAAAGGTCAATTTGCATGTCAGCTTGTTGGCGAGGCAAAGATGCAGAAATGCCAAACAAAATAACCACAATCGCAATAATGTTACGTGTCAGGATTTTTCTCAGCCATCACTGGCCACGCTGAGAAGGTCCGATCTTTATTTTGTTAATCACCAATGGATCACCAGTGGAGGATTGTACAACGACACGGACATTGATTTCATTTTAGAATTTCAAAAAGATTTCAGCATATGGCCTGTTCTTGATGCGTAGAAAAAACGTTAAAAAAAACTTTATTGCCGGGTGTGATTTTACGCGAAACCAGCAATGTTTTGTTTACCTTTCTGGCTCCAATGCCATTGATCACTCGCAATTTTGAAAAAGATTCTCGACATCACTTTTATGAGAAAAGCTTATGGCATAATTGCTTTATGGGATCTTTACGGTTAACAGCGGGGGTAGCGATTGTCGGCGGTGGTCAATTTTTTGGCCTACTTGTAGCTCATTTTTAAGCACCTTAAACTTGCCAGATCAGGAAATGATAATACGATTTTGATGGCTTAGAACGTTAACTTTTAGAAGCTATTCGTTTTATCAAAAGTTATCAACATAAATCAATCTAAAAGCGGGATGCAAGTTGGTCAAAAAATGGACGCGCGCCGATAATCGCTGCGCTCGCCGTTAACCGTTATGAAACCTTAAAAATAACTGGATAGGTGAATAAACAAACGAAACAAGCATATAAAGAAAGAGGACAACAATTTGAGGCAAAATAATGGCGATATTAGCTGAATAGCTTATACGAATATCAGTTGGGCTAATGCTAGTGTTTAAAGTATGCTTGTATTACAGAAATGAACTTTAGTTCCAAGATCTGCAATTGGAATGAATGCTGTTGTGTCAAAATGGTTGAGAAGCTCCACTTCCTCTTTCAAAAGGCCTAACGCGAGGAGGTCGCGGAGTGAATTCACGAGAATTTGAACCCGAGACTGCCCGTTGGGTTGTTGTTGTCCTGAATGGGCCTGTGAAAGGTTCTTCAGTAGTAAACGAGGGCATCCATGTACTGAAACGAATTAAATTTTAGTAAGATCTTTTCGACAAACCTTTTTATGAGGTTAAATGCGACGTAAAAGTTGAAGGCCTTGGTATTCGATTTTATTTCAATGAGCACGTATGGAATTTGTGGCGATGGCTAAGAAAGTAAACATAAACAGTAAGACCAAACTGAAACAACCATGTTTTTCCATTCATCTAGTTTCTGAAGGCAACGTGGATTTCGAAAGCTGATCCCCATTTCTGTGGTTTGCCCCGAAGTGAAGACATGCTATAAAATAAGCCAGGATTTAAGGACAATAATTGGTCTGTTTGCCCATTACCTTTCTACCAATATAATATCGATTGTCGTGACCGGGGTAAAGGAATCGCAACCCTGCTTTGTATGGTTCCCAACGCAAAAACGTGGCCGTCATTTGTTCTTTGGTGACATTTTTGAGCATAAAGTATAGTAACGTTCCGTCAAATTTGATTCCTAAATAACCGTGAGCAATGGTGATGACGCAAAAAGGCACCTTGAACTTGACAATCACCAAATTGCTGCACCTCGTCGCTAGCACAAAGTAGCGGTCTCATCAAATCTCGACCACCGAGCAAAGGGCGATGTTTCATAAATGATGGCATCCAGTGTCTGTAAAATTGTAAAACAAATGAGAGATAAAAAGTGGCCCAGAATACTACGCACTAGATATCGCGCAGATCCAAGTCCACCACCTTGAGCCACTTAAACTTTTTGGAAATTTGAATTTAAATGGAGAATTTTTTTAGACAACCGGTAGTCAACGCAATCACCTACCTATTCGAGCTATCCCGCGTCGGTATTCTTGTCTCATTCCATTCTTTCAAGTCAAAACGAAGACAACGATATTTCATGAAGATGGTTTTGTCTTGTGCATCTTTCCAATGGAAATACAACTCCACGTGCGGAAAAAGTTCCACCTAGGAAGCATGACATTTGGGTTCCCATTTTCACTCATACCTTAGGTATTCAGTTAAGTTAGTGTGTTCAATCAAAGCTATTGCTCAGTAAAAAAGCGTCCTATAAGACTCACTTGTGTGGCCCAGTCCTTGATTGTTTCCTGAAGCGGATCCCAGTCGAGATTAAACATAAATAGTTCGCATTTTCCAGCCGCGATTCTCCACGAATACTGAAATTTCTTGCTCATCTAACAAAACTTTTTTCTTACCCGATTGTCAGAGTTCTGACTGTTGATGTAAATCATTCTCGGCTCTCTTTTTCTGAACTCAACTTCGACCTCATTTTTCGAAAAGTTCCGAAGTTCAAAAGATAGGAGCCTTCCGTTCCATTTGGCTTCTAAAAAGTTTACGTAAACGGTAAAAACAATTGAAAATACGGTGAACTTGAAGCTGTAGATCTTCGTCTCCTAGGAAATCTCGAGAAAAAGTGTCGGTGATGTCTTCGTAGAAAGTCCACTGAAGTTCGTGGAACGTCATTAAGCCGTTTTCCTTGGAAAAATGAATTTTATGTGATGGACAGAAGCAAAAGTGTTTTTTGCAAATGGACAGCTAAGGGCCTTTGATAAGACAAATAAACCGATCACTCGCTTTATTTTATTGATTTGACTCATCACTAAAAATTATGTGTTCCTTGATTCTTGGAAATTGTAGTTTTAATTAGAATAGCTTTTATTACATCGGTACAGAAAACACTTGCACATGTTGTATATTGTCAAAGTGACTCAATATTTTGATTCGTCAAAGTGATTCGATCTTTCGAGACGGAGCCCACTTTGTAGTCTTTTCCTTTCGCTTTTGAAACATTATATATATACTTTATCCGACAAGGAAAAGTGACAATGCAAACAGATTGAACAGCGTAGACGAAGAAAGATAATTGATATACAAACACAACTACAATTAGACACGTGTATATATGACATTAAAAACTAATTTAAAATTGACAGAGCTACAAGATCGAGCTTATATATTGAGGATTTAAAATAGTTCAGAGACGAAAAAATATCACAAGGTAACTTATTCCAAATACGAGGAACACGACAAGCAAAAGAATGATACGGTTGGCGGTTATGAAAGCTTTGAAAGGGGGTAATCTGAAAGTTGTGACTATGAGTTCTTCTGGCGTGATTCGAAATCTTAAAGAGTCCTTTAAGTTCCGGATGAGAGTTAGGAGAGAAGATGATTTTATAGCATAAGACCAAATCAAAATAAATGCGGCGATGGGATAAGGGTTTAAGGTCAAAAAGAGCAAGTCGATCAGAATAGCAAGGAATTTCTTTCGATGGGAAACAACGGGCATACGCCCTCCTACCGAAACGACGCTGAACGTTCTCAACCAAAGAAATTAACTTTTGGAGGCAGGGAGACCAAACAAAAGTGGCGTACTCGAGCAAAGGGCGGCAGTAGGTAATGAACGCTTTACGATAAGTAGCAATTGAGGGAAAACAAACAGCGCGAAGTATAAGGTTTGAGATGCGAAAAGCTTTTTTTGCCATCTGTTGTATGCACATGTTGTATATTGTCAAAGTGACTTGATATTTTGATTCGTCAAAGTGATTCGATCTTTCGAGACGGAGCCCACTTTGTAGTCTTTTCCTTTCGCTTTTGAAACATTAAACCAACGATTGATTCTATTCATTGTATTTTCTAGATTAGTGATTGTGTTAGATTCGGAATAACATATCTAAATAATCATTGCCCCATCGGCTCGGCTCTCACGCACTGCACAAGTGTTTTATTCGTTTCTAAAAATAAATTCATAAGAAAAACAATGCTCTGGTACTGTTTTAAAAGCGAAAGGAAAAGACTAGAAAGTGGGCTCCGTCTCGAAAGATCGAATCACTTTGATTTCCACAAATCAAGGAACACACAATTCTTAGCGATGAGTCACATCAATAAAACAAATCGAGTGATCGGTTTATTTGTCTTATCAAAGGCCTTTAGCTGTCCATTTGCAAAAAACACCTTTGCTTCTGTCCATCACATAAAATTCATTTTTCCATAGAAAAACGGCTTAATGGCGTTGCACGAATCTCAGTGGACTTTCTACGAAGACATCACTGACACTCTTTCTCGAGATTTTCTCGGAGGCGAAGATCTACAGCTTCAAGTTCACCGTATTTTCATTTGTTTTTACCGTTTATAAACTTTTTAGAAGCCAAATAGAACGGAAGGCTCCTATCTTTGAAACTTCGGAACTTTTCGAAAAATGAGGTCGAAGTTGAGTTCAAAGAAAGAGAGACGAGAATGATTTACATCAATCAAAATATCACAATATCGAAATTTGTATTATAAAGATTAAAAACAGATGTTTCAAAGCTAATTTGAGAAAGATTGTTGAGAATTAGGTTTCGATGAAGTTAAACGCTCGCTTTCTCATAAATTCGTCCATAAAATTGAATTGATAGACATTCAATGTGATGTAAATAATCTTCAAATTCTTTATCCACATCCTCTGGCCAATCTTCGACAAAAACAGCAAAAACGAAATGAATCTCAAGGCGGTTTGAGAGGTTTTTTCGAAAGATTCCCTTATGAGTCGCGGCACTAAAAGACTGCCATTTTAGGTTTTTATTTAAATTTGGTTCCAAATCATTTAAATCTTTTAAAATGAAGTTTGACTGGACTTCATCTAGAGCTTCGAATTCCTCAAAAACCTCTTTTAGAAAGCTGTACTCAAGCGTCGGATCTGGCTCGATTTCCAAGACAATTTCTGGCCTGGCGAAGCCTCTCTGGTGAATGAAAATCGGCTCGTCTAACCCATGTCCTTTCGAGATTTCCCTCAAAATCTTTTTCCACGCATCCCACTCATCCCATCGCCAATCGAATGACATTTCGTAAACTTTCAAATGCCAATTTAAATCCCTTATTTCCGACCAGAGATCCTCAGTTCCTTTCCAAGCCAACAATCCACTATTCCGACAAATTTCCAGTTGCTTCAATTTATTTAAAAACAAAATTGCTTCTTCTTTTTCATCTGCTTCAATGTCCCAAAAGATTTTGAGTTTAAAAAAGTCGAGATTTTTCACTGAAAAACTTTTAAGAACTGCCTCAGCATGTTGAACCTTTGCGGTAAGTTCGAATTTCGAAAGATGAGCTTGTTTAGATAAGAGTTTGTGCAAATCATCGAATGTCGACAAATCTAGCTTTTTCATATTGATTTTCAGCTCTTTAATACAGTAAAATTTGTTTATCATTCTCCAAAAGATTTTTTCTGAAATGCTCATTTCGAACGATTTGGATTTCGGTTGATCATCATATATTTTTGGATTTTTTGGCAAGATTCTTTTCAGAACAGCTTTCGGAGCTGAACAAAATGTTTTTGATTCGATTTTTTGGATTTCGTAGGAAATAAGGGAGTCCTTTTCTCCCACCTGAGCCTTGACTTCTCCATTGTTGTAAGTGAAAGAATCGAGACCAGGAATCACCTCGAATTCGATCTCGAGTGAATTCAATTTCCTCGAAAAGATTCCGGTAGTGATCGAATTTTTGAGTTCTCGATTTACTTGATAGACTTCGTGATATTGTTTGAAAGAGATCGATCGAAGAATTGGTGACTTCAGCTCAGAAGGTAACAGGGAATAGGGGAAATAGAGGGACATTTCGAAAGAAAAAACTCAGAAATAATCGATTAAACACCTTCCAGATTGCTAGGAAGTTTTGGTTGAAAACAATGGGATTGAAGCTTGTGAAAGACCGTGTTTCTTTCAAGGCAATGCGAACAAAAGAAATTGCTCAAAAAGTTGCAAAAGAACAATGAGAACTCATTCATAATGGATGCTTAAAGGGGATAGTTGAGGAACGATAAGAGAAAAAGCCTCTTTCCTTTAGGATGGTTATTCAAAACCATCGATAATCTAAAACCCTGTCGATAACGAAGACATGAATGTCTTTGCATTGTAAAGATTAATAGAAATAAGAATAGAGATATCAATCTGGGGATACGGGCTTTCGATGTTGTGGAGTTGGGAGTCTTAGAAAAACCAAACTGAAACGTGAAGGGAAAGCGATAGTCAATAGCGGGAGAGAGCCATTTTTCATGACATGATTAGAAACAAAAACCCATCTTCACGAGTAGATGAGAAAGTTTTTATTTTAGGCTTTTGAAGAGTTTATAAAGGATGCCAAATTATGTAAAGATCACAAATTTCTCATGAAATCTTTTAAAGTTTCTTCAAACCAACCACATTTTCATCTCATCTAGCTCAACTCTTTTTGTTCTTTTTGTTCTGGCTGTTTGGAGTTGTGGAACGAGTGCCAACAAATCGCCCCTTTCACAAATTTCGATCACAATCAACGGATAAAAGGGAACAGATGTGGATGGAATACGAAAGAACGAAAGAAGATGTAGATGGAATTCGAGTTTCTTCAAGAACGCAATCGCTTGCAGGAAATCTTCCGTGAAGCTTTTTGTGTTACAAAAACTCTCTGAAACTCTTTGGGTCCAACGTGTTCATGGACGATTTGCACTGCAACATCATTGTCATTTTTTGAGAAGAAATAGGAAAACTAAAAGTTTTGCCATTACAGTTTTTTATAACTTGTTTTAGTTCAAAACTTATGAGATGTCAAAATCCTTAGATCGGAGTCACTTCGATGATTGTTTATCGTTTATGCGTTCTTCAACCTATTTCTCATCTCAATCAACGCGTTTGTCGGATTCAACTTCTATTGGATCATCAAGTTGAATCCGACAAACGTGTTGATTGTGATGAGAAATAGAAAATCTTTTATTCACGCTGATTCTTAGGTATTGTTTTTTTACACATCAAAAGGCTCAAAAACCGTGAAAACTTTTCTGTTAATAGATCGAACTTCTAAAACATTTTAAATTTTCATAAATCACGAAGTTACAGGCCGAAGGTGATCGATCGGTTCAACATCACAAAGACGGTCATCATCTATTTCATGACCTGTAAGAACATAGAGAAAAACGACGTCGAAGACTAGTGCGTTAAAGTGCTGTTTTTATACAACCAGAATAAAACTTTAGCACACTTTTCTGTTATACTTTATATCTCGACTTAGCAATCGGATCGACTTACGGTTGATTTTATAAGAATCCTCATCAAATTTGGCTTAAGAAAACTTGATTTGTTTTGTGCACTCCCCTGTAAGAACATAGAGAAAAAAGGCGTCAAAATTCTTTTCCTTCTATTCAATCAATTGCATCAAAAGTTTTTATATGAAAGCACTCAAATACAAAATGTACAAATGCTAATAAATATAGCGAGTCGATAAAGACAAGAATTTTCCTCTTCCTTTTTCCCTAGATCATCACCGGCACATAGACACCGCGAGTCTCGATCCCGCAATTGTCGACACCCTTTCGCATCTGAAAATAGAACTCGCTAAAATCTTTGATCTTGAAGAGAATTAAGAAAGAAATAAATATGATCCGCCCAATATTTGAATTTCTTTTCGAATGGGTTTAAATCGAATTCTCTTCTCTAACTGAACTCACTCTGAAATATCCGCCTTCAGCCCAGTCCGGACCCCACGAATTTCGAATGATCCAATAGTCGATCCCATTCTCGGTTCCTAAAAAGTACTCGTTCCTTCTTCAAGCTATCTTTTTTGTGTTTACCGTATCCCACAATGGCCATTGTGTGTCCACTTGTCACTGTTGCATCACAAGTCGTTTGATCGGGATAGAAGATTCCCGTGCCGGCTGAGTGAAGCGAGCTCGGGACACGAATCGCTGAAAATCGGGGATAGAAATAAGAAAAATGAAAAGAAATAAGTGTGTTTAAAAAAAAAAGCGCTTCATTCTTTAAACAGTTTTTGAATGAACCGAAGAACATCCACCATCTCGCAAGATCGCAAGATCACAAACCGCCAGTGATCGGTCCATTCCAATAAATGGCGTCTTCCATTTGTTGCACCGTTGTCAACCTCTTGTAATCCTTGATGAGGTTTCGTCTCGTCTAAAATTGCGATCCAATTTTTCATTTCTTATATTTTTCCATACGATTTGTGTTTGACAGGTTCCATCGCTTTCTGTGTATGGATACAAAGATGAATCAGCATTTCCTGCGCTCATTGAATACCTTAAGGATTGCATTTTTTTATTTTAATTGCTAGTATTTTCTATTTACTGATAAATTTTGTGCATGTATCCACCGCCTTCACAATCACCGGCTCCGGCACAATCAAGTCCATCCTAAAAAACACTGTTCATTGATTCTTTAATCGAATGGGTTATTTTTATTTTTTTGAGGTCGAATTTCTTTTTCTTTGCTAAAATTTTGACAGTGGATTCAATTGGAATTAAAGTAGTTTATTTACATAACTATTAGAGAAAATACGTATTACCGTATTTTCTCTAATAGTAGTGCACCCCGGCGAGCCAAGTTAGTGACGATTTTACGGTTTCCAAGCTTTTGCAGAAGCTCAACACTCTAATCCCCCACTAGATCTCATCGTCAGCTACATTTTCCGATCCCACATCGATAGGTTCTGATAAGCGGTTCTCGAGATTTCGAGGAATTTAGGCAACGCTCAGGGTGCACTACTATTAGAGAACCAACGGTATATGTCTTTCCCACCTGCTCAGACAAAACATTGCTGGCACCCGAATTCGACGCCCAATTCAACGGCACTTCGATGGTGGCCATTGGGCTGGAAAATGAAAATTTTTATTAGTTTTTGTTTTCTTATTAAAAAGATTGACATACGCAAAAGAGAAACACGAATTGCATTCGCGTTGATCTTTGACTGGTGGAACGAGGCCGTACCATCGCCAGTCTTCCACCGCACCCTCATACTGAAAATTGTAACTGAAAATGCATAACGCACACAGATCCATGTTTTTAGAAACGAACTATGTTTGCTAAACAATGAAAGCTCTTCGAATTGCAACCAAAACTACAAAGATTCACTCTTTAGCTAAGAGAGTTCATTTCCTATACGCATGTTTAACTGTAACTTATTTTGAGAGTATTTTGATGAGCTTCTTGTTTTGTACATAATATTTCATGTCTAATCAATAAATCTTTTCTGATATCAAATGATTAATGATACTCACTAGTGTTCGGTCTCACTAGCCCAAAAATTTAACCTTCCGACTCGTTTTCTTTCAACTATCCTACCCGAAAAGATCGGTATTGATTTAGAGAAACTAAAACATTCAATAGGATTCATAAAACAATAGTCATTCACAATTAAAGTATTTATTTTTCTCCCACCCAAGTTTCCGGGAGAGTTTCTCTCTTCGTTCGAGTGTTTCTCGGGGGTTTCGTCAAATTTCTCCGTGGTGGTAATCCCTCTTTTATTCCCTCGATTACATCAGTGACAAAATGTGCTTTCATCGTATGCTAAATTAAGACAAAAGTCAAAATTTCTTTCTTAAATATAAATATAAAAATAAAAGTTGATTTTACGATATCTAAAAAGTTACTTTCGCTTTCTCATCATCATCCAAATCGGTGAAGAAATTCTCGACCAGAGTGTAGCCGCGATTTTTCTTGTTTTCCTGAACACAAAAATATTATTCTTTTCTTTTTTTGGATAATTATGTTAATAACTATTCATTGAATCTAAACCTTTTCAATGTCGTCTTTGTTTTTCTTCCAAATCTTCGCTCGCTTCAAAACCTCTCCAGTATTTCCATAGTCCTTTTTCCATCTTAAATCAGAGAATTTTCGATCCTAATTCTCATTTTTTTCAAATAAACAACCTACTTGTTTGCAAATTGATCAAATTTTTCGGCATCGACTTCATTGAGAAGTCCTTTCACCAGCTTTTTCACATCGAATTTCAACGAGATCGCCGTCATTAGTGGAACGAGGAAAACGAGGAGAATGAGGAGACGATTCATCGCTGAAAAAAGCATTTTATTTAAAGATAAGAATAAGTTTCTTTAAATTTTAATCTAAAAAACTTGTTGGAATCTCCCACTCTCAACATTTCTTTTATACTCCGTTCTTTTTTATGATCCCTGACTTTTTTCAAAAATTCAAAACTTTGATCAAAAAATCGTATACAGTCGAACCTCTCTATAACGAACCTCGATATAACGTAAACCTCTCTATAACGTAAGGCGTGGGTCCGCCGACGTTAGCTATATAAACGGCCTCTTATAACGTAAACCTCTATATAACGTGCTATAGCCGTCCGTGGTCGTTTGGGGTGTTTGAATTTCTTAATGAACTTGCTGAACTGGGTTTATTGAATTAGATTTTTGAATTTTGATTCTCAAACTTTGTATTGTATTTTGGAAAAAAGAACGGAGTCCAGTTTTTTTTTGATTAAATTCGTACAGACTGAATACGATTGGAGTCGACGAAGTACAGCCAATGTTTCAAGTTCGTGTTTTGGTCAATATACAACTTTTCTATTTTTGAAATTCAATTCGTATAGATAAACAAATTCTTTCGACATTTCGAACTACATTTCCACTGGCAAATATTTTCTACCTTCTCTACCTCGCATTCCTAATAAATAATGGACTAAGCAAAGTTTCAACAAACTACCTGTGACTTTTGCAAGTTGAAGGTATTTCGTAGACTTTTGCACCTCGATTCATGATCTAAAACGCGTTCCAAATATTTCAGATGCTGAAAACTTAGCAACATACTTTCGCCCAAAAAACTGCCACAAGTCATTCCAGATTGTTTTTACAGCCAAAGTCGAAGATCGTATGCCTCTACTTGGGACTTCTTCGAAGAGCTCATCATCTGACAAGTTTGGCGCTATTGTTTGTTTTCCGTTGTCAATTTGTGACTTTTCTTCTCTAAAAATAAAAATTCAAAATTCAAAAAGCATGAAATACCTGTGTTTTTCTACCAAATATGCTTTGACCTCACTTGAAAAGTGATCTTGAAGGGTATTTTTGATAAAGATCTAAATAGGTAATCTTTTACTTAGAAAGTTATTAAAGATTACTTTCATTTCGGCTGGGACGATCTCTTCATCGCATGCATTCGAGTTGGTAAGACAACGGACATGATTCCAAACATGCTCAAAATCGATTACCGAGCCATCTTTTGCCTAAAGTACTAATAATAAAACTAAATCATCTTTAGAGTAAACGGAGTTTACTTATGAGCAAAAGATAATTTGACTTCACCTCCATAAGAGCAGGATCAAGTCTATCACCTCCAAATTCAAATGCAACGATTTCTCCGGCAGAGGTGCGAACGGTTTGATCGTAGCTTACACACAAATCCTCGAAGCTTTTCACTAGCCGCCATTGCATGTAACCAGTTTCAGCCGTTTTCACCGCTGTACCGACAAGGCCCCCTCGTCCACCCATCGTGCGAAAAAAGAACTCGGTTGGTGTAAGTCCAGACTAAAAACTAAATGAAGTTCGGTAGGTCATGATGATCGAAAAAAACCTGTTTTCGACAAATCCTTTGGCTTGCGGTGTATTTTGATATCGGGGAAAATGCGGAAGACATCGGTTCTTAATTAAAATAACAATTGTCCCTTTGAAAATTTATTTACTTCAAATCCATCAGGAGGTCGATGTCCCGAAATGGCTTGCTGACCAACGCAAGCAATCATTTGAGAGATGTTAATAAACGAGCCTTTTGATCCACAGATAGCCATTGTAAGGGGTGCGTTATGTCTAGAAAATATTAATAAAGTACATAAAAATTAAAGCTTACGAGCTGAGACTCTTGACACAGACTTGACCTGCGTGATCACGAACCACGGACAATTCTCGAAGAATCGAAGACTCAAGTGTTTCTTTTTCACTGCAGCCGGGTTGCGTCTAAAGAAAAAAAAATGTAATTGGTGATGCTAAAAAAACCTTGAGTCGTCCAGAAGCTAGTTGTGCAATAAAGTCATCACATTTATATCTTAGACTTCAATATTTACCATCATTGATGAGAGCTTTTCGTTCACTAAGCAATCTTTCTGACGGTTTTACATCACCAATGCCGATAGAAAAGCCACTGAATTTAGTCACTTACAAAACACAATTCTATAGTTTTATGAACCGGCTAGTCAAATACACGGGCGCCATTCGCGCTAAGCGCCACATTGCATCCACGGCCGCATGTTCACCAAAATCTCTTAGAAGTATGTAGAAAATGTTTACTTTGGAGCCTGAAAATTTAGTTGCACCAAGGAACAACCGCACCTTCTTACCCGATCCTAGCAGAGACTTGTCTAGAACACCACAAATAAGTTTCTGATGATAACATATGAATCCTAAACTAAGATTTGAGATGAACTTGGAAAAACAATACGTTGTGACATAGATCTTCATTTTTCGTGTAGCTTTTGTTCCTCGTCTTAAAGTTCAAATTTATCTCAGAATCCGCATCAGGCCGAATAATCAATTCAATAGGCTAAACTTTGACGTTTAAGTTTTTATGACACAATATGACCTGCTTGCCCGTCCACAGTTCTGCTGGTTTTAAGATCGCAGGTGGTGGGATAAACATCCGAGTTTGTTTCTTTGCAGAAACATCAATAGTTGCTGCAGCAAAACGATGAACTTCTAAATTGTCAATTGCACGTCAATTTCATAACAGGTGTCTAAGCAAACGGCATGCCTTCAAAAACTCATAAAATCCTTCATTTAAATAATTTATTTACTCTGGTACAACGACATACATCATAGAATAAATCAGGATACTAGAAGAATACAATGAGAAATCCACAAGAAATAAATAGATAAATCAATAAATATGCAAGTCTCTTTTAATCATTTCATTTAACTGAAATGAAGCCTACGTGTTTTCACTGATGTCGGATTCATTCATATCATCTTCATCCTCAGAGTCAAAAGTGGTATTTCTCGATAACTCGCAATCGGGAGGCTGTACCTAAAAATTTATTGATTCAATTCCAGAAAAAAGCCTAATGTCTATTTAAAATTAGAGGTAAAACCAATGATCAAGAATCAAGGAGTTTAAACAAATATCGAGTAAAAATTTAAAAGACTACCTGATGATAGCCAGCAACCCTTGTCAGTTTTTCCACAAAACTACCAAACTTGAGTGCATCTTCAAACTCAGCACAGAGGTCGACGCGATAAGCGGTATCAAATCCAGTTTGATCTTCACACTGAAATAAAGAAATCTTTGAATTATATTACGTCCTGAAATGTATTAACTAGCCGATAATCAAGTTGATATATACGAAAAGATATAAAAAATGAACCTGAAGCAACATTTCCCGCAAGGTAATCTCGATCTTGCCCAAGGATTTAATGAAAAATTTCCGATCCGCATGATTGGTTGCGTAGCCAAAACGAAAGGGTTTGCCTCCATAAACAATCTTCAAATAATCCGATTCCAGTGTGAAAGAATCGAAATCTTTGGAGAAACAAAGTGCAGGTGCCATCTAAACAATTAAAGTTAATGACTAATGATTAATTCACAAAAATCAATAATGAATTCCGCGCCAAAAATTAGACGTATTTGATAAACCGATAAAGTAATAGGGGACCATGAAGTTGCGCCGCCTATGTTAATCGCGAATCTTGCGCCGCGAAACTTGTGTCGCGCTGTCATAAACGAAAGTTTAAACTACTAAACAAAAATTATGCGGCGCAAGCTTCGCGTGGCGCAATCTTCGCTTTTTGTTTTATGGCGCAAGATTCGCGATTAACATAGGCGGCGCAAGATTCGTGGCGGAGGCTTCATGGTCCCATTAATAGTGATGAACGGATTGAATAAAAATGTTAATCGTAAAAGACCTATTTCAGCACAAATATTGAAAAAAATGGGTATGACCTAAACACAGCACTGTTTCTTCTGCAAATGGGAAAATTTGTAACTTTCTTATTCAAAATTTGGCAAAAAAGAGGAACACCCTAGTACTCGTGGTGGGGCGCAAACATCGCACTTGTTGTTTGCTGCAACTAACGAAATAAGGAATCTTTTGGTTTCGCAACGCAGCAAATACAGAAAATACTTTATCAGTTTATCAAATACAGTCGAACCTCGATATAACGAATGTGAAGGGACCGCAATGTCCATTCGTTATATCGAGGTTCGTTTATACCATAGTAAACAACAGAATACGAGAATGGGGCAAGAGCGTTTTGTTGATTGTTGGATTATTTTTTTCTCTCAAAGACTTTTTTTTGTATTTGGATTTGTGACATTGACTTATGGCTAATTTGAAAGATTTTTCTGTTTTTATGATGATTTATTACAAAGATTTTAGAGTTGAAAGATGTAGTGAAACTTTTTACAGAATTTCTTAACTATTTCATAGCTACAGGGTGCGCCATAATTACCCGCACAAGATATTCAAGGCATTTCATACCAAAATTCTGTACCAAAAATTTTAAACTAAAAAGAAATTTATTGGACAAGAAGAAACAAGAAAACGAGAGCCGATTCAATATGTGGTTACATAAGTTTTTGAAAAATCTGAGAGCAGATGTGGAATTGTTGAAAGCGAAGGCAAGATATGTCTCCAATTAAGCCGCTTTGCCTCTAGCATTTCCCTGGTCTTCAGTCCTCAAGTACTTGAATCATTTTTGTTTTTTTGAAAAGAATCGATGACTTTCAAAAGCTTCCCTTCTTTACCGTCTCTTCTCAGAACGGGGATCCTCAGGAAATTGATGGCGTCTGAAGCTTTACAATTGCTCAAAGTCAATCATGATCTCAGGGCATTCATTCTATTTTGTGGGCCAATCCCGTTGAATGTAGAGCGTGTCGATGTAACCATTTTCAAACCGAAAATTGATGAAAACAACGGTCAGATTGTGGCCAATGGGATGAGTATTCATCTATTATATGGGCCTTTCTTCTCACTTTATTTCGTCAGCCACGAGGCACATATCGAGCATTACAAGCTCTGTTGCGACGGTAGAGGCGTCACCGCGCGAATCAATCCCTTTCACGGGCGACTCTTTCGACAAATTACAAATTCAGCTTCTTTATTCATAGAGTGTCATATAGAAAGGAAAACGCCATATAGAAACAGAAAGGAAAACGAAATGAAACCCGCTAAATTTGAGTTTTTAAACTTTTCGCCGCTCAGTATCAAGAAGCCATTACGAGCCCTTGACCTCATTTTCGACAGAGATTTCAACGTCACCACCTCACTTCTCTCATTGTATAAAGCGATTCAGTCGAGTCAAAGTCTTAAAATCAGTTTTCCATTTCATCCCTCTGGTTTTCCATCTCATTGTGAAATATTGACATTTATGGAGAATCGCTGGGCACTCTCTGACATCTCCTTAATCCATTTTCCCTTTGAACTTGTCAAAGAAAACCTTTCTTTAATGAGAGAAAATGTGTCGCTCACAGTTTTTCTCGAGAATTGGCAGAATTTCGTGGATTGCGTGAAAATCTTCGGGAGAAGTGATCGCTTCAATGGGAAATTTCATATTGTTTTCTTTGCGGTTACAGGGAGAAGTGGTGCATATGAGGAACTAACTGGTATTTTCCTTCAAAATGACATACCGCTTGTTGAAAAGAGATCGTTTGCCACATACGAAATACTTCTTTTCATCGTCCTCCATACATTTTTCACTTTCGTGTCGATTTCTCCCAGGGTGCGTGTGAAGTTATTAAAACCTTCCAAAACCTTCCTAACATGCCAACTTTTAGAACACATTCGTTTAGTATCTGTAAAATGTTAGCCTTATCAATAAAAAATGTGATTTTAGAGCCTCTATATCATGAATAATGTGTAACCTTACACATAAAAAATGTTTGACTGTATATGAATATGAACCAAACACTCAATTCACACCTTTTTATATTTATTCACAGCACAAATCACTGGTATTCATGTGGGATCATGTAGGCAATTCAAGGAACTAACTGGTATTTTCCTTCAAAATGACATACCGCTTGTTGAAAAGAGATCGTTTGCCACATACGAAATACTTCTTTTCCATCGTCCTCCATACATTTTTCACTTTCGTGTCGATTTCTCCCAGGGTGCCTGTGAAGTTATTAAAATCTTTCCTTAAAATCTTTCCTTAAAATCTTTCCTTAAAACCTTTCCTTAATTCATTTTGTCAACTTTTAGAACACATTTTGTTTAGTATCTGTAAAATGTTAGCCTTATCAACAAAAAATGTGATTCTTAGAGCCTCTATATCATGAATAATTGCATGAGAAAGAAAAATTTAACGATTCAGAGAATTTTCATTATTTAATTTAAAATCAGAAAACTTTCACCAAGTTAAAGTACACACTGGATTCCTTCTCCAAAAGAAGGTCGCCCAACTCCCGTCGGAGTTAATTTAATTATTATCAAGGTAATTTTTCTTCGTGTTTGGGTGACGCAGCTCATCCTTTTTCTCGATTTCATCACAAATTCTTTAGATAAACGGTCTCAACATCCTTGTTTTATTTTTGAAAACGATAAGATTCAGGTTCTAAAATATTTTGTTCATCAACGGAGCTACTTTGATGTGATGTTTATAAAACCACATCAAAATCTTGCTTGTTCACTTCGAATTTGTGTGGTTTCACCTTGTCATACTTTTAAAAACGATTAAAAAATTTCTTCTAGGGCTGTTTAAAATCATTCTGAAACGTTTTTGTCAATCATTTAAGCTTACTCTGACGTTTTAAAGCCATTATTCTGTGAATTTGTTGTTTTTTGCGCATCCTATTTAATTTTAGGAGCTATTGACGTGGTGGAGATCGAGGTGATCGGTTTGAAGAGGAAATTGGGACAGAACGGTGTCGCTTTCTTTCTAACTCCCGTCGGAGTTAATTTCATTATTATCAAGGTTAATTTAATTATTTAAGAAGATAAAATCAATTTTTAGGCTTTACACTCGAAGATTCTCGCTTATTCAGAAGAGCATCCGGGTTCTTTCACACAAATGCTTGAGATCAGGTAAAGACTTGGTAATTTTATCACTGAAAGCATATATTTAGGTGCTGGGACTTGTTTCATGGAATGAATACATTGTGGTGTTCGAGTAAAAGAAGCAAATGGGACAATTCGGGAAGTAATTAACTTTAAATTTTTAAAATTAACGAATTAAATGTTTTATAGATTGAAGGAAAGGGTGTTTTGTGGATATACGGCAGATAAAGCCTCAAAGACTCAGATGCCTCACTTTTGATCGAGTTTGCGAATGATGAGGTGATCGTGACAATGATTCCATGATTTATCATTATTTTAGGCAAATCTTCCGACAACAAATTGAGCTTTCGCTCGAGGAGATCGAGTAAAAATGGCTAGAGCCATGGGTGCATCCTTGAATAGAGTTGGAATGAATAGAGTTCAAGTATGTTGAAAGTACTTATAGAAGCTGCATATTTCATTTTAATATCACCAATCAAGATTAATGGTGCTTCCTTTAGGTGCATCTAACTGCTTTCATCGATCCAGCCAAAACCACTTCGGGGAAAAGGCGCTTTGCTATTGAATGGAAAGGGACGACGGTAAATTTAGCAACTTGATTAACCAATTACTATTTTAAAATTTGGCAATGAACTTGGATGAAGGGATTATTTAACGAACAAAATCAACAATGAATGCACCAAGGCTGAAATTTTCCAAGTAACGTAAAACATTTTGCAACAATATGTTTTTTAAGGAGGTTCTGGTGGACTTGTTACTGCGGTAATGTTGATGACCGATGAAATGACAGATGCTTTTGGACGACCAGCTTTTGGATTCTACGCCAATGTGAAGAAATTCGTTGTCCGATATGGAAATGTTCAAGAATTTGCAAAAGGATTTGGAGCGGATTATGCTGAGGTTGCGCTTATTAAATATTTTTGGTATATTCAGGCTGAGAAAACGTTGAACGAGTACAATAAGCTTGTTGCTTCAGAAGAAAAGGGGCAGCGAGATAAATTTGATAGTGCTTGTTCTTTTGAAACTTATTGCTGATTTTAGGCAAAACGGTGTTCCCATTTGCTGTTGCTTTGAACGAGCCCGTTTACGCTGCACTGATTACACCAGCACTTCACTACACGATGCGAGGTTTCAAGATAGACCGAAAGGGACTTTTAAGTTATAAAAAAGATACAGTAGCAAAAAAGTAAAGAAAAGAGACATAAGCTTTTCCTCTTTAATAAAGGTTATTTGGATTCTTTTAGGTCTGGAATGAGTACATGGCTCGACCATTCAAGGGAATCTGAGCATGATGTCGGATTCGATTTTTCAGGTGAATCAGAAAATTTTCACCAAGTTAAACCGTAGCTTATGATTTGCATTAAAACGAGAGAATTTGCATCCCAAGGGAATTTTGCATTCAAGACAAATTTGCATTTATAGCTCAAATAAAACAATGAATCTCGCATTGCTGGATCATAAATCATGAACGTCAACATCAATTTGGATTTCGAGCACTCTCCATCTTCTTCTCCTCCTGGGGATCCTGGACTTGGTTTCATCTCTCCGCGCATCGATGGAAGTGGCTTGTTGCGACAATTTCGGATTGTAATCAATCCGGTAAGTGTTTATTCCTACTTAGTATTTTGTAGTTAGCCTGAAAATTTATTTAATTTTAATTTAGATGTCTCTTCCGAATCTTCCTTCTCGCTATAGTTTTGTTCCAAGCCTCGGTGGCAATTTCTATCAAGGAGCAGGCGGTTTTGCGATCAGGAGCTACGAAATGGAAAATCTTCTCGTCGAGGTTAACATTTTATCTGCTAGACTTTTTTTATGGTTGACCTTATTTTTTGTATTTTGGTAGTTTATTTTTTACCTCTTAAATTTTTTTAAGATCTCGGTGCGTGAAAACCAGAGAGCTCATCTGATCTTCAATCATAACGGTGTCACTTACCCTGACATTTACGCTTTTATTCTTCCAGCCGCAGGACCTGGCGGTGAATCTGAGCGTGATGTCGCATTCGATTTTTCAGGTGATACTTTAAATGGGTAATATGTTTCTTTCAAAAAAAGATAAGATTTCTTTAGTTACCGCACCTGGAACGTATCATTTGCTCATCGAAGTCTCTCAAATCGGAGCTCAGGAGGACCGTGATGGTGTTGCAGTGATGGTTGGTCTACTTGGTTGATTCTACATATTTATTTCTTTACAGCCAACGCCCTACGAAGTGCGCATCGAAATTTCTTGAATTGCCTACATGATCCCACATGAATACCAGTGATTTGTGCCGTGAATAAATATAAAAAGGTGTGAATTGAGTGTTTGGTTCATATTCATATACAGTCAAACATTTTTTATGTGTAAGGTTACACTAAGTGAAAGGGTATTTCCAAAACCCAAGATCACCAGGCATCCAAAGAGCTCAATTTCGATTGATGTCCAGTAATGTCAAACTTGGTTGATGTCGAAAATCGCAAAACTCATTTCCAAAGTTACCGGGTCAATTTTTCTTCGTGTTTGGGTGACGCAGCTCATCCTTTTTCTCGATTTCATCACAAATTCTTTAGATAAACGGTCTCAACATCCTTGTTTTATTTTTGAAAACGATAAGATTCAGGTTCTAAAATATTTTGTTCATCAACGGAGCTACTTTGATGTGATGTTTATAAAACCACATCAAAATCTTGCTTGTTCTCTTCGAATTTGTGTGGTTTCACCTTGTCATACTTTTAAAAACGATTAAAAAATTTCTTCTAGGGCTGTTTAAAATCATTCTGAAACGTTTTTGTCAATCATTTAAGCTTACTCTGACGTTTTAAAGCCATTATTCTGTGAATTTGTTGTTTTTTTGCGCATCCTATTTAATTTTAGGAGCTATTGACGTGGTGGAGATCGAGGTGATCGGTTTGAAGAGGAAATTGGGACAGAACGGTGTCGCTTTCTTTCTAACTCCCGTCGGAGTTAATTTCATTATTATCAAGGTTAATTTAATTATTTAAGAAGATAAAATCAATTTTTAGGCTTTACACTCGAAGATTCTCGCTTATTCAGAAGAGCATCCGGGTTCTTTCACACAAATGCTTGAGATCAGGTAAAGACTTGGTAATTTTATCACTGAAAGCATATATTTAGGTGCTGGGACTTGTTTCATGGAATGAATACATTGTGGTGTTCGAGTAAAAGAAGCAAATGGGACAATTCGGGAAGTAATTAACTTTAAATTTTTAAAATTAACGAATTAAATGTTTTATAGATTGAAGGAAAGGGTGTTTTGTGGATATACGGCAGATAAAGCCTCAAAGACTCAGATGCCTCACTTTTGATCGAGTTTGCGAATGATGAGGTGATCGTGACAATGATTCCATGATTTATCATTATTTTAGGCAAATCTTCCGACAACAAATTGAGCTTTCGCTCGAGGAGATCGAGTAAAAATGGCTAGAGCCATGGGTGCATCCTTGAATAGAGTTGGAATGAATAGAGTTCAAGTATGTTGAAAGTACTTATAGAAGCTGCATATTTCATTTTAATATCACCAATCAAGATTAATGGTGCTTCCTTTAGGTGCATCTAACTGCTTTCATCGATCCAGCCAAAACCACTTCGGGGAAAAGGCGCTTTGCTATTGAATGGAAAGGGACGACGGTAAATTTAGCAACTTGATTAACCAATTACTATTTTAAAATTTGGCAATGAACTTGGATGAAGGGATTATTTAACGAACAAAATCAACAATGAATGCACCAAGGCTGAAATTTTCCAAGTAACGTAAAACATTTTGCAACAATATGTTTTTTAAGGAGGTTCTGGTGGACTTGTTACTGCGGTAATGTTGATGACCGATGAAATGACAGATGCTTTTGGACGACCAGCTTTTGGATTCTACGCCAATGTGAAGAAATTCGTTGTCCGATATGGAAATGTTCAAGAATTTGCAAAAGGATTTGGAGCGGATTATGCTGAGGTTGCGCTTATTAAATATTTTTTGGTATATTCGGGTTAAGAAAACGTTGAACGAGTACAATAAGCTTGTTGCTTCAGAAGAAAAGGGGCAGCGAGATAAATTTGATAGTGCTTGTTCTTTTGAAACTTATTGCTGATTTTAGGCAAAACGGTGTTCCCATTTGCTGTTGCTTTGAACGAGCCCGTTTACGCTGCACTGATTACACCAGCACTTCACTACACGATGCGAGGTTTCAAGATAGACCGAAAGGGACTTTTAAGTTATAAAAAGATACAGTAGCAAAAAAGTAAAGAAAAGAGACATAAGCTTTTCCTCTTTAATAAAGGTTATTTGGATTCTTTTAGGTCTGGAATGAGTACATGGCTCGACCATTCAAGGGAATCTGAGCATGATGTCGGATTCGATTTTTCAGGTGAATCAGAAAATTTTCACCAAGTTAAACCGTAGCTTATGATTTGCATTAAAACGAGAGAATTTGCATCCCAAGGGAATTTTGCATTCAAGACAAATTTGCATTTATAGCTCAAATAAAACAATGAATCTCGCATTGCTGGATCATAAATCATGAACGTCAACATCAATTTGGATTTCGAGCACTCTCCATCTTCTTCTCCTCCTGGGGATCCTGGACTTGGTTTCATCTCTCCGCGCATCGATGGAAGTGGCTTGTTGCGACAATTTCGGATTGTAATCAATCCGGTAAGTGTTTATTCCTACTTAGTATTTTGTAGTTAGCCTGAAAATTTATTTAATTTTAATTTAGATGTCTCTTCCGAATCTTCCTTCTCGCTATAGTTTTGTTCCAAGCCTCGGTGGCAATTTCTATCAAGGATCAGGCGGTTTTGCGATCAGGAGCTACGAAATGGAAAATCTTCTCGTCGAGGTTAACATTTTATCTGCTAGACTTTTTTTATGGTTGACCTTATTTTTTGTATTTTGGTAGTTTATTTTTTACCTCTTAAATTTTTTTAAGATCTCGGTGCGTGAAAACCAGAGAGCTCATCTGATCTTCAATCATAACGGTGTCACTTACCCTGACATTTACGCTTTTATTCTTCCAGCCGCAGGACCTGGCGGTGAATCTGAGCGTGATGTCGCATTCGATTTTTCAGGTGATACTTTAAATGGGTAATATGTTTCTTTCAAAAAAAGATAAGATTTCTTTAGTTACCGCACCTGGAACGTATCATTTGCTCATCGAAGTCTCTCAAATCGGAGCTCAGGAGGACCGCGATGATGGTGTTGCAGTGATGGTTGGTCTACTTGGTTGATTCTACATATTTATTTCTTTACAGCCAACGCCCTACGAAGTGCGCATCGAAATTCCTTGAATTGCCTACATGATCCCACATGAATACCAGTGATTTGTGCTGTGAATAAATATAAAAAGGTGTGAATTGAGTGTTTGGTTCATATTCATATACAGTCAAACATTTTTTATGTGTAAGGTTACACATTATTCATGATATAGAGGCTCTAAAATCACATTTTTTATTGATAAGGCTAACATTTTACAGATACTAAACGAAATGTGTTCTAAAAGTTGGCAAAATGAATTAAGGAAAGGTTTTAAGGGAAGGTTTTAATAACTTCACACGCACCCTGGGAGAAATCGACACGAAAGTGAAAAATGTATGGAGGACGATGAAAAAGAAGTATTTCGTATGTGGCAAACGATCTCTTTTCAACAAGCGGTATGTCATTTTGAAGGAAAATACCAGTTAGTTCCTCATATGCTCCACTTCTCCCTGTAACCGCAAAGAAAACAATATGAAATTTCCCATTGAAGCGATCACTTCTCACGAAGAGTTTCACGCAATCCACGAAATTCTGCCAATTCTCGAGGAAAACTGTGAGCGACACATTTTCTCTCATTAAAGAAAGGTTTTCTTTGACAAGTTCAAAGGGAAAATGGATTAAGGAGATGTCAGAGAGTGCCCAGCGATTCTCCATAAATGTCAATATTTCACAATGAGATGGAAAACCAGAGAGATGAGATGGAAAATTGATTTTAAGACTTTGACTCGACTGAATCGCTTTATACAATGAGAGAAGTGAGGTGGTGACGTTGAAATCGCTGTCGAATCTGAGGTCAAGGGCTCGTAATGGCTTCTTGATATTGAGCGGCGAAAAGTTTAAAAACTCAAATTTAGCGGGTTTCATTTCGTTTTCCTTTCTGTTTCTATATGGCGTTTTCCTTTCTATATGACACTCTATGAATAAAGAAGCTGAATTTGTAATTTGTCGAAAGAGTCGTCCGTGAAAGGGATTGATTCGCGCGGTGACGCCTCTACCGTCGCAACAGAGCTTGTAATGCTCGATATGTGCCTCGTGGCTGACGAAATAAAGTGAGAAGAAAGGCCCATATAATAGATGAATACTCATCCCATTGGCCACAATCTGACCGTTGTTTTCATCAATTTTCGGTTTGAAAATGGTTACATCGACACGCTCTACATTCAACGGGATTGGCCCACAAAATAGAATGAATGCCCGGAGATCGTGATTGACTTTGAGCAATTGTAAAGCTTCGGACACCATCAATTTCCTGAGGATCCCCGTTCTGAGAAGAGACGGTAAAGAAGGGAAGCTTTTGAAAGTCATCGAATCTTTTCAAAAAAACAAAAATGATTGAAGTATTTGAGGACTGAAGACCAGGGAAATGCTAGAGGCAAAGCGGCTTAATTGGAGACATATCTTGCCTTCGCTTTCAACAATTCCACATCTGCTCTCAGATTTTTCAAAAACATATGTAATCATCTTATCTTGGCTGAATCATCTTATTGAAATCATAGCGTACATAAGACTGAAGACTCGAGCTTCCGTTTCATCAAAAGAATCAAAAGGATGAACCCTGGTTACACCCTTCATGACTTCAGCCATGACCTTCAGCTTTAGCCATGGTCCAGGCCTTATAGGTTTTTTTATACAAAGTTTAAATTGAATTTTCTTTGAATGGAAATTAGGAGAAGCACTAGAGAATTCTGTTTCCTTGTGATGATTTAAAAATTGACTTTGTTACTAGTGAAAAAAAACCACAAGTACAAAACCGGTCTCACCGTACCAACAACAGTTTTAGACGTGAATCAGAATCAGTATAGGACAAGTTAAAATGACATTTGCCTAGGGTTTTACCATCAACAACGACTACTACTATTACAACTCCTTAACATTTGGGTTGCTTTCCCAATGACACGATAACTTTATAACCTCTCAATCGCCATTTTTCACAGTGAATTTCTAGTTCAGTTTTTTTCAAATCGATGATTAAATTTGTTCAAGTTATTGATCCAAAGATTTCAATTTCTACAATACAATATCTACAATACAACCGAGTAAAGCTCAAAGAAGTTGGAACAAGGGCAGATCATAACTTGTGCGCCGCCAGGACTCGAACCGGCGACCTTTCGCTTATCATTACAACTGTGCTAAGCATTACACCACAACGCACATGATCTTCCTTACTCCAGAGGCAGTTAACTAAGGTATAAAGTTCACAAATGTTCACAAATGTTCAAAGAAGTCGATAATTGTGTCGATATTTCATTCGTAAAGCAACCCAAATGAGAAAGAGCCGATTTTGCATCTAAAAGGGTTTCAAATTTTCATGTTCTGCTCACAGATCTTTTTTCTTAAATCCAAACTAACAGTCTTTTGCCATTATAACGGGTTATACGGCAAAAATGAGACTCGATTAAATGCACCGGAAAATCATTGTATTAGCATTCTATTGAATTGTAAACATGCAGTTTGTAGCACTTTCTTTCTAGTTTTTGTTTGTTTTCTTCGTTTTTTTTCTGCAATAAATTAGAACTTTAGAAATGGCTTCAAAGCAAGAGACGTTGAGATTGAGAGTGTACAACTCCTACTCTGCGAACATCAATGCGGGAAAACTCTACACCATGTGCCATTGTCAAGCCGAAGGAGTACCAAAGCAACTTTATATCGCATTCTCAATCGTTTCAAAGGCAACTTGTCTGCAATTCGTCAGGCAGGTTCTGGTGGCTCCAACAGAAAGATGACTACACGCAAAAGAGCTACACTGAGGAAAGCAATGGATAACAAAGACGGAATCTCACAATATCAAGCGGCTAAACGCTTCAAATGCAGCCAGTCGACTATCAATAGAACCTTAAAGAAGTTGGGAATAAAAGCTCGCAAGAAACAACGAATTCCACAACGTACTGAGAAGCAACAAGCGGATGCCAAGAAGTTGTGTGGACGACTGTATCGAAAATTCTCTAAGGTTGCTTGGGTCCTTGATGACGAGTCATATTTCACTCTTTCTCATTCTTCTGTCAATGGAAACAACTTCTTCTATACCTCGGACATCAAGAATACACCCTCCAGTACAAAATTTTCCACAAAAACGAAGTTTGAGAAGAAGGTTTTGGTGTGGTTAGCAATTGGACCAGCCGGTTGGTCGGAGCCGCTCATTAAGGAATCCAACTTTGCAATCAACAGTGTCATTTACCTAGAAGAGTGCATCAAGAAGCGTTTAATTCCTTACATCCGAGCCAACTATAATGACAACTATGTGTTTTGGCTAGATAAAGCTAGCTCCCACCACGCAAAAGTTGTGATGCAGCACCTTAATCAGGAGAACGTAAATTACGTGGCTAAGGAAGATAACCCGGCTAATCTGCCAGAAGCTCGGTCAATTGAAGATTTTTGGGCTATTTTGAAAGGGAGAGTTTATTCCAACGCTTGGAAAGCAGAAACCACGCAGCAACTATCGAACCGGATTAAGTATTGTCTGCGGAACATGGAGCCAAGACTTGTACATCGTCTCGCGGAGGGTACTAAGAAGAGGATTGATAAAATCAGGAGAAACGGAGTGATAGAAAATAATTAGCTGTTTCATTTTGTTGCATTTGTCTTCTTCTTTCAAATGATATATCATACTTTTGTTTGAATTAAATAAAATCTTGGATAAATTGGATTATAAACGGAGTCTCATTTTTGCCTTATAACCCGTTAGTTTCCAATTTTCAGTATAACCATAAATTTATTCTCAGAGAAACCTCTAATCAAAAAATTGAGCAAAAGAAAGGAATAAGTGAACAAAATTTGAAAACTCTGATCTGAATAGAATCACAGAAACAAAGAAGAGACAAATCGTGGTGAGAATCGAGGATTGATTGGATGATTTTGTGGTTGTGCGACGGGTGGTAGTTGTTGTTGTTGTTGTTGTTGTTGTTGTTGTTGTTGTTGTTGTTGTTGTTGTTGTTGTTGTTGTTGTTGTTGTTGTTGTTGTTGTTGTTGTTGTTGTGGTTGTTGTTGTGGTTGTTGTTGTTGTTGTTGTTGTAGTGGTTGTTGTAGTTGTTGTTGGTCCAGTTCCAGTTGTTCCTGTTCCAGTTGTCATCGTTCCCGTTCCGGTAGTGGTTGTTCCCGTTCCAGCAGTCGCCGTCGTTCCCGTTGCTGCTGTAGTTGTTGTATCAGTGCTTGGCTCGGCAGTGGGTTCAGGTGGATTGAATGGATTCGGAACACTGTAATCGATTCCATTCAACCAATTGTACATCATTTGAGCGGATTGAGCTGGCAAATCGGTTGGCACCATATGGCCGGCCCCCTAAAAATTTTCTGAATTACTGATGGTTGGCGAGTTTATCGGTTCAATTACCCAAGTCGGACTTAAGTCAGCGACTGGTTGTGATAATCAGTCACTAGAAAGATACCCGTTTTCTAATAAGGCACGAGAAATACTGTACATTAGACAATGTCGTACTTAATTGGGGGATAAAAGGACCCTTCCTTTCTATTTTGGTAGAAGTTTCTCTCATTTGTTTCTCAAAGCTGGTTTCTTTTTGTTTTCATCAAAATGATTTCTCTAGCAGGCTTTAGTTTCTCTAGATTTTGTCTCTAGATTTCTAGATGCCTGGATTTCTAGATGTCTAGATTTCTAGATTCCTGCTACAAATTGTTTCCTTAAGCTTTGTTAAAACGTTTTTCACACGCTTTGCTGCCACATGTGCATTGAATAAATCTTATTTTGCTATTCATTAAGCTCACAAGTCTGGCCAGATCTAGTGAATTGAGATAAAAGCACATAAGTAAAGTAAAGTAATTCTCAATAAAGAGTAAATTATTGTTCCTGATAGTTTTGTTGTTAGCAATAGTCTTGATAAAGCTTCTAATTCCCATTCAAGTCTCTTACGATTCAGTTGTCCAGAAAGTTTTTTTCCTTTCTTTTCGTTCATCTAATGAAAACAAATTTATCAATTAATCTATCGTTTTCTCTATTATTTCTCTACCAATTACTCTATAAAAAGTCTTTCTTGTTCAATTTCCATCTTTTTAAGTCAATTTCGGTTCACTTTTAGCGCAAAATCGAGAGTAAAAACCCTGTTTTTTCATCAAAATCTATAAAAATCTCTACAAAGAAATTGGCTGAATGAATTTCTCTGAAAATTTGGCTATTTATTAAACTTTTTATGCTCTATCTTTTATCTATAGACACAAAGATAGGTATTCTTAGTAAAAAAGTGTCAAAACGGGATGATCAAGTGACTTTTTGTTGCCCTTTTTGATCAAAATTCAAAAATAAACAATTTAAAATCCGTTTTAATGCTATTTTGCAGGAAAATAATTGGCTTTTCTAATAAAAAACCGTATTTGAATTGGTGGATGTATTGGTTTTAAACGGAAATACGAAAGGAATGAAAAGACTTTCTGGAGATGAATTTCTGGAATTAGTGAACTGAATGAGTGAAGATTGCTTCTAGAAGTAAAGCATTTTTTTACAGTTTTTGGTACAGTACAATTAAAGACAGATTTAAAGATGAGTTCCCTTGTCTTTTCTTTTCTCTCTCTCTCTCTCTCTCACCTTCACCGTGATCACATCCAAACCACCGCTGAACCTCGTTTGATATCCGGCCACCATTGGGAAATAGGTTGGATTGTATTGGAAATACCATTCAGTTTTTGCTTTATTCACCTAAAGTTCATTTTACATAAAATTTCAAAAGAAAAAAAAACCGTGAATTTACTGTTGTTAGCCAAACGATTCGTGAACCATTGAGCGGCGAAATGAATGTCAAAAATATCCGTGTCACCGGTGTAGATCAACACCTAACAATAAATAGATTTACTTGATTTTCTTGTTGTATTTTATTTCTTCTTTTTGATTTGATTTCCTTCTCTCTTTCTTTCTTTCCTCCTTTCTTTCTACCTTGTATTTCCTATTTTTTCCCTGGCAAAGCGTCTGCCCGATAAGTAGAGAGTCGAAGGTTCAATCCCCCTTCCATTTCTTTCCCATTCCTTTCTTCCTCATTGTCTTTGACTGGATTTATAGCAGACAATCTTACAACTATTCATTATCCTCAATTCAGTCTTTCATTTAAAACGATATCGATTGAAATCTTTTTAACTTCTCGTGCTCAAAAGAAAAGCTTTTCTCAATGACAAACCTTGACTCCAGCTTAGGCTCAGTGAAAGTCAGTGTCGCTGATTGTTTCAACGTTTTAGAGACGGCAACGAAAGCAGCCACGATGAGCCACGAATCTCAAATGACGATTTGCCCAATTCTATTAAAATTGATTCCAAATTTCCGGAATTAGCAGGATTTTGTGACGTCAGCCATGTGACAATTGAAAACTATTTGCATCAACTTGGGAAGAAGGTTCGACATGGACAATGGATTCCACGTGAGCTGACCCAAGGCAACCAAATAGCTCGTGTCACCGAGTGCTCCATCTTGCTTCAAAAGTGCAAACGCACATTCGGCAGAATCTTGACTTCTGCTGAGACTTGGATCAGTTATGACAATGTCACTAGAAAAAATCAATGGCTCTTTGCTGGTGAAGCCCGCAAACCACCCCCAAGTCCGATATTCATGAATCAAAGCTCTTTTTATGGTGGAATTCGAACGGATTGGTACATTATGAAGTGCTAAAACTTAAGCAAGCAGTCGATGCAGACCTTTACTCGAAACAGCTAGTGAGAGTTAGCGAAGCTTTAAAGAAATTGGGGATCAAACCGTCAAGAGTCCGATGATAACGCTAAAACACACTACAAAAGTTACTCATAAAAAATTGAGGAGCTAGCTTGGTAACTTTTACCTCACGCACCTTACTCCCCTGATCTTGCACCGTTAGATTATTTTTTATTTCGGATGTTCGCACTTCTTGAGAGATGTACAATTTGATAGTCATGCTCAATTCATAAAAAAGCTCCACGCCTATTTTACCTCTAAGGAACCGTTTAAATTTGACGATGTAATCCGGGATCTACACAGAAGATGACAAGAAGTTATCGATACAAATGAAGAATACCTTACCAATTGATCTAAAGTACTCGAGATGATTTGTTCAAAATTTGGTATTTATTCCTTTTTTATAAGATCGCGAGCAATTTTTTTAGCTTCTGGCCGATCTTTAGGTTTCAAATTCTCGTTTTCAAATAGTTTTGATCAAGAACGCGCATTATTTTCTTTACACTTTCTTTAGTATGCAATTCACACTAAACTTGTGTTTCTTTCTCGTTTCTGATCAGCCAATTTGCAATTTGCTAGATTTCGCATAGAATTCTCTTTCGTGTATCCTTTACACAAGAATGAACAGCTTTTGGTGAAAGTGGTAAAGACAAAGCAGGAAATTTCGGTAAATGTGTGTCTGAAGCTTCCGTGGGTGCTTCGTGAATAACATTCTTGAAAATAGCCGGGAGTTGGTCAAATTCATGTTCTGGACGATTGACGTCAAGGCCAAACAAAACTCAAATTCTCATCGATACATTGGCAAACATTGGCAAAATTCGAAGCACATTCGAAACACAATTCTAGCACCAGGAAATTCGAAGCGCGCATTATTTTCTTTACACCCTGACAGTATTCAATCTATTAGGTTGATCAAACGTCTTTTTCATTTTTTTCGTACTTCTGTTAAAAAGTAACAAATTCACCAATTAATCTATAGTTCCTATAAAAAAGTGTTTTTGTTCAATTTCACTTTTAAATGAATTTCGGTTCCTTTCAAGCAAATTCGAGAGTGAAAACGCCTTTTCGTAAAAATCTATAAAAAACTCTACGGAAAAATTGGCTGAATGAATTTCTCTGAAATTTTGGCGAAATATCAAACTTTTTTTTCTCTATCTTTTATCTATTGACACGAAGATAGGTTTTCTTTAGCTAAGGTGTCTAAACCGCATCATCGAGTTAGCCCTTTTTGACTACCCGACTTCATACTCTCAAGAAAATCCAGGCATTAAATATTTTTAAACCCGTTTTAATGTTATTTTGCAGAAATAATTGGTTTCTAATGAAATCACCTAGTTTAATTGGTGCATTTGTTGGCTTGAACGGCAGCGTGGCTTTTCCCTTAATAAAATGCTGAATTTTCGCCAATTCTTTCAACTCATGAGCTGACTTGACAAACAAAGGATATTTTCGATAGGTTCCTTAGATTTTTCAATTAACTATATAAATATTTATTTAATCCAAATATTCTACATTTATGCGAATTCAAAATTTCCCAAATTTCACATATTAGCTATTTCAGTTACCTACACCCTCAGATTACCATTTGTTTCGATCGTTAAAGCAATTCGTCTATGGAAAACTTTTCGATGATCATGCACAAAACGGACTTTATTGATCTTCTCATCGTACAATTATTTCCGCTTTTGGAGATGGAAATATTAGCGAAAGTCAATGTCGAAAATGGTTTCAACGCTTTCAAAGTGGCAACGAAAGTCTCCAGGATGAGCAGCATGAGAGGCACCCTCCAGGAGTGACTGATGTGGATTTGCTGGCAGAAATTGAAGAGGATCTAACACTCACTACACGAGAATTGGCAGAAATGTTCGATGTTTCCTTTATGGAAAACATTTCAATGATCATGCACAAGTCAAAAACGCACTTGATTTCTACTTTGCTTAAAAAGGACGCTCAGTTTGTTGAGAATAATATCAAGGAAATGCGTCAAAGATGGCAAGAAGTCATTGATAATAATGGAGAGTACCTTTTGGATTAATGTTCTTTTTTGCGGTCTATGGAATAGACAGGTTGTTGCCTCAAATTGCCTAAGACAAGTTGTTGCCTAATCGTTTATAACTTGTCAACCTAATCTAAAATCGTTTTTCAGAGAAATATTCAAGCTATATGTTAATTTGAAATTTTTTGAAATTTGAAATTTTTGAAATTAAGGAAAAACCACTGCTGAATCTCACCGTTCACTTGCCAAAGCTTTTGGAGATGATTGTATCAGTGTAAGTCAGTGTCGTCGATGGTTTCAACGTTTTAGAGACGGCAACGAAAGCAGCCACGATGAGCCACGAATCTCAAATGACGATTTGCTCAATTCTATTAAAATTGATTCCAAATTTCGGGAATTAGCAGAATTTTGTGACGTCAGACATGTGACAATTGAAAACTATTTTTCAAATCTTAATATCCATCGTATTTTAGGTGGTATTTATTATGGCCGAATCATTTACCCGACGAGTTACCCACTTTGCGGCATTTCCCTCTACATGGATACGCCCAATGGACGCTTTGAGCCCGGCGAAAGGTTTGTTGAATGTATTAGTTCTAAGCTTTTTTACTAATTTTTAAATATTGTTTATTTCTATTTCATGAAACTCTTTCTAGGCTTTGCGTGGAGACTTGCGACGCGCAATGGAGTGCGGCTTGGAAAACTCGATCTTTCATGGTGAGTATTTCATTGCTAGGTAGCAAGAAATTATCCAGGAATTTCCAGGAAATTTCACAGAGAGGGACAAGCGTTATTCAAATTTCTGGAAAAGACAAAACTCAAAAATTTTTATAATTATTGAGAAAATTGAAATTTTTGTCTTTTTTGATCGTCCAGGGAGGAGCAAAGTCTCTCCTTTGATTCCTTTTGGATACTGGCATTGTATTTACATTTTACTCTTCTTAGAGATTGTTAAAGTTATGGAAAACTACGAGTAAAGTTTTATTTGAATTATTGCTAGCAAGATTCTGATGAGCCAGGTATTAGAAAAAAGTTGAATTTGCGATTGAATACAGGCTAGGCCGGCGTACAAATGGCTACAGGTCATTCAGATATAGCTAGACGTACTAGTTGAATCAAACGATTAGGTTTATATAGACTGAAATACTTGAAAACACTAATATTTGCAAACACAGATCGCCTTTCACGCGTTTATGAACAGCGAAGAGCCGGACGATGGTGTCATCTTGCCGTCTCCATCCGATGAAGAAAGGTGTCGATTAGCCTCCGAATCGCATTATTTTAATAGCCAAGTTCGTAATATTTCTTAATAATAATAATAATAACGATTAAAACATATCTATGCTGTTTACTTATGCACTAATTTCAGAATGAACTCTTCGTTCAACACTTTCCTCAACGACTTCGATTCAATCCGGGAGTGGAATGACTTTGCTTTGCTTCCATGGAATCTGCAAATAAACACAAACAATTTCTTGGAATCTTGTTCTTAGTCTAACCACTGCACAAATCCGAACAGATTTAAGATTTCAAACCTTCAAAACGAGAACATAGTTTTTAAGTTTAAAACCGTACAAAGCCTTAGAGTATCGATCATTTAAAGGTGTTAAGAAAAGGCAAAAGTCGTTGTTAGGTGGGTGGGTGTGCTAAGGTTCCGCGACAAAATAGAAGTACAGTCGACGTTCTCTATAGCGGAACGGAAGGGACCAAATAATTCTTTCGTTGTATACAGGTGTCCCACAGTTATGGTGGCAAAATATCAACAAAAGTCTATCGGCCTTATTTACAACGTTCAAAACTTTTTTTTCATCGAATCTGTCAAAAAATTTCCTTTTATCCCCTGCGCAGAAAAGTAGCTCTTTTCTGTGAAATCCTATTTGCTGTTTTGATTTTGAATATCTCTGATTCTCTTGTCCTTCCTCTGAAGATCGTTTGTGTGATAAACGGAGCCCACTTTGTATCGCTTTTCTTTGGCTTTTGAAACACTGAATCAACGATTGATTTTATTTATTGTATTTTCTCGCTAGATTAGTGATTGTGCTAGATTCGGAATAAAATATCTAAATAATCTTTGCTTCATCAGTTCCTCTCTCACGCACTGCACAAGTGTTTTATTCATTTCTAAAAATAAATCCATAATAAAAACGATGCTATCGTACCAATTTTGTTAAACTAACTTGAACAGAGCGCGTTTAAATACCTTAATAAACATAAATTTACAAACCCTTTTCAAATAATTCCCAAAAATTTCTCACTAATTATTAAAAACGATCGTTTCACATCAAGTACTCCACATTGTTTTCCTTATTGTTTGCATCATTTTTCTTTGTTTTCCCTACCCAATTATTTTATTTTAGGTTGCTGCCCTCTGAAACAGCTCTTGACGTGTTCGATAAAGGACAGGTTGCCTTATTGCATAGCAAAGGGAGCTCAAATCGAGAGATTGCCCGACAATTGGGAAAATCGCGTTTAACGATCGGTCGCTACCTTAACCCTTCAAAACCCTTCAAAATATAGGCAAAGGAAAACAGTGATGTCCGGGGTGAGTTGAAGCTTACTGTCTCAAAGTCGAAAGTGTACAGAAAACACTTGCTTGTATTGTTGTATATTGTCAAAGTGATTCGAGGTTTTGCACTGTGTACCAATTCTTCAAGAAAACAAAAACAGACTCCAATATTAGACATTCAAATACAGTTGGGCACAATTATGGAAACTTGGTTTTTTGACTGTAACTAAACGCCCAATTATTCAATTCCCCTAATTTCATATTTTCAACGATTCTGCCGAGTGGTTGGCACCTCTGGACTTCGAAGTACTATAAAAAGCATAACACTATGTTTCTGACCTAAAGCTTGAAATTACCATAGAAATTTACTTGAAATTTCATATAAATATGAAATTAGGGGAATTGAATAATTGGGCATCGAGTTAGAGTCGAGAAATCGAGTTGCCATAATTGTGTAATTGAATGTCTAATATTGGAGTCTGTTTTCGTTTTCTTGAAGAATTGGTACACAGTGCAAAATATCGAATCACTTTGACAATATACAACAATACAAGCAAGTGTTTTCTGTAGCGATGTAATAAAAGCTATTCTAATTAAAACTACAATTTCCACAAATCAAGGAACATAGAATTTTTAGTGATGGGTCAAATCAATAAAATAAAGCGAGTGATCGGTTTATCTGTCTCATCAAAGGCCTTTAGCTGTTCATTTGCAAAAAAACACTTTTGCTTCTGTCCATCACATAAAATTCATTTTTCCAAGGAAAACGGCTTAATGACGTTGCAGGAACCTCAGTGGACTTTCTACGAAGACATCACCGACACTCTTTCTCGAGATTTTCTCGAAGGCGAAGATCTACAGCTTCAAGTTCACCGTATTTTCATTTGTTTTTACCGTTTATGAAAACTTTTTAGAAGCCAAATGGAACGGAAGATTACTCTCTTTTGAACTTCGGAACTTTTCGAAAAATGAGGTCGAAGTTAAGTTCAAAAAAAGAGAGCCAACCATGATTTACATCAATAGACGGGACTCTGAAAATCGGGTAAGAAAAAAGTTTTCATAGGTGAGCACGAAATGTTAGTATTCGCGGAGAGTCGCTGCTGGAGAATCTGAACCATTTATGTTCAATCTCGACTGGGATCCGCTTCAAGAAACAATCAAGGACTGGGCCACACAAGTGAGTCTTATACGATGCTCTTTTAATGAGCAATGACATTGATTGTACACACTAACTTAACTGAATAACTAAGGTATGAGTGAAAATGGGAAATCAGATGTCATGTTTTTTAGGTGGAACTTTTTCCGCACGTGGATTTGTATTTCCATTGGAAAGATGCACAAGACAAAACCATCTTCATGAAATATCGTTGTCTTCGTTTTGATTTGAAAGAATGGAATGAGACGAGATTACCGACGCGGGATAGCTCGAATAGGTAGGTGATTGCCTTGACTAAAGGTTGTCCAAAAAAAGTCCTCCATTTAAACTTAAATTTCCAAAAAGTTTAAGTGGCTCAAGGTGGCGGTCTTGGTGTCAAAGCTGTTTTTTTGACATCGCGATTTTTTGCCTTTTTCGGAGATTTTTTTTGATTGCATGACATTCCGTACTTGAAATTTCAGACCATCGTCACCACCATAGGACTTTTGCCATAAAATTAAAATTTTGTACTGGCATCGTGGTGATATTAGGAGTTAATATATAAATAAGATTTTTAGCCAAACTCTTTATTCATTTATATTATATGATAAACTGTCGTACATAAGAGATTTTCAAATGAAAGAAGATTTTAAAGAAGTGTCCCGTTTTTCCAAGAAAACGCTAATCAATAAAGTGTATTGTTTAAATTTGTATTTATCCCAATAGTGTTTATTATGCACCACGATGTCAGTACAAAGTTTCAATTTTATTCAAGGAAAAAGTCAAGCTAGGTGGTTGCGTTGAATATGTCTGTCAGAAAAAAGTTCAATAGAAGCTTTTTAACTCCCATAAGCCGATGATCTGCGCAATATCTAGTGCGTGGAATTCTGGGCCACTTTTTATCCCTCATTTGTTTTACAATTCTACAGACACTGGATACCATCCTTTACGAAACAACGCCCTTTGCTCGGTGGTCGAGATTTGATGAGACCGCTACTTTGTGATAACGATGAGGTGCAGCAATTTGGTGATTTTCAAGTTCAAAGTGTCTTTTTGCGTCATCACCATTGCTCACGGTTATTTAGGAATCAAATTTGACGGAACGTTACTATACTTTGTGCTCAAAAATGTCACCAAAGAAAAAATGACGGCCTCATTTTCGCGTTGGAAACCAGCCAAAGCAGGGTTGCGATTCATTTACCCTGATCACGACAATCGAGATTATATTGATAGAAAGGTAATTGGCAAACAGACCAATTATTGTCCTTAAACCCTGGCTTATTTTTTAGCCTTTCTTCACTCTCGATTCGGGGCAAACCACAGAAATCGGGATCACCTTTCGAAATCCACGTTGCCTTAAGAAACTAGATGAATGGAAAAACATGGTCGTTTCAGTTTCGTTCTACTGTTTATGTTTACTTTATTAGCTATCGCAACAAATTCCATACGTGCTCATTGAAATAAAATCGAATACCAATGCCTTCAACTTCTACGTCACATTTAATTTCACAAAAAGGTTTTTCGAAAAGATCTTACTAAAATTTAATTCATTCCAGTACATCGATGCCCTCGTTTGCTACTGAAGAAACTTTCACAGGCTCATTCAGGACAACAACAACCCAACTGGCAGTCCCGGATTCAAAGTCTCGTGAATACACTTGGATACCTCCTCACCTTAGGGCTTCTGCGAGAGGAAGTGGAGCTTCTCAACCATTTTGACACAACAGCATTCATTCCAATTGCATATCTTAGAACTAAACTTTATTTCGATAAAAGTGATGTCGAGAATCTTTTTCAAAACAACGAGTGATCAATGGCATTTGAGCCAGAATGGTAAACAAAACATTGCTGGTTTTGCGTAAAATCACACCCGGCAATAAAGTTTTTTTTAACGTTTTTTCTACGCATCAAGAACAGGCCATATGCTGAAATCTTTTTGAAATTCTAAAAAGAAATCAATGTCCGTGTCGTTGTACAATCCTCCATTGGTGATTAACAAAATAAAAATTGGACCTTGGCACCGGGGCCAGTGATGGCTGAGAAAAGTCCTGACACAGTCACGTAATATTATTGTGATTGTGGTTATATTACAGTTGACTCTCTCTATATCGGAACTCTCTATGGCGGAAAACTCTATACAACGGAATGGAATTTTGGTCCTGCTCGAGGCTAAGCTATATATAACGGCCCTCTATACAACGAAAAGCACTAATGCTTTTATATGAAATCTTATAATTCCAGCCTTTTTTAATTCTATGCCCACCAAAGCCGGCAACCATCACGAAAAAGCTTGGACTCGCGAGTAAGCGTATTAGGCTTTGTTAGTAATACGAGAAACAGCTAGTATTTCGGCTACTGTATCCATTCTAATAGTTTTACAGGCTATTAAAGTCGCGTACTATTGAATACCATAAGTTTTTCCCAGTTCATGGGCTTAATAAAATAGTGCACTCTTTATTCGCATCAGAGTCAATAAAGTAACTCATTTTCTTGTGTTATGCAATCTAAAGTGATCTGAAGTGCAATCTCTATATTTTTACCAAACATATCGCAGCAAATTTACCTTTACTGTTTGGTTCTGTGGGGTGATGATGCAGAAGTACCATTTTTTTTAGAACAGTCACCAAAAAATTCGTTTATACTCTTGCTCCATAGTTTAAACTTCAAAAAAAGCTGTTATGCAAGGAAATAGTCTTGATAAGAGAGAAGGCTGAGTCATTGCCTTTCACATAAATCCATTTTCGAAAAGGCGATCTTTTTCTTTCGCTTCCAAATTGTTTGGTTCACCTATTGGACAACCTACTTAATCCATCTGATTTCCTAATCATAAACTCTCTCTATCTACATAATTTTTAACTACAATGGCAACAACTCGGCTAGAAAGTGAACTGAAAAGCATCAAAGAGGTTGGTGATTAAAAAAAAATTTCAAAGTAACATATAACTTGTATATTTCTCTGAAAAACGATTTTAGGTTAGCTTGGCAAGTTAAAAACGATTATTTGATTACACTTGTCGATTAAACGATTACAACTTGTCTATTTCATAGAACGCAAAAAAGCACATTAATCCAAAAGGTATTCACCATTATTATCAATGACTTCTTGCCATCTTTGACACAATTCCTTGATATTATTCTTCAACAAACTGAGTGTCCTTCTGAGCAAAGTAGAAATCAAGTGCGTTTTTGACTTGTGCATGATAATCGAAAAGTTTTCCATAGACGAATTGCTTTAACGATCGTAACAAATGGTAATCTGAGGGTGTAGGTAACGGAACTAGCTAATATGTAAAATTTGGGAAATTTTGGATTCGCATAAATGTGGAATATTTGTATTAAAGAGACATCTATGTAGTTAATTTAAAAAGCTAAGGAACCAATCGAAAATATCCTCGTGTCTCCAATCGATGGCGACTTCTTGTGTTGGGTGTTTGCCTTGAATGGAACTCCCGGAACTCCTTAGGAAGGTGAGAAAAAACCTGTGATTTATTGTATTGTTTATTTTATCAAATCTTAATATCCATCATATTTTAGGTGGTATTTATTATGGCCGAATCGTTTACCCGACGAGTTACCCACTTTGCGGCATTTCCCTCTACATGGATACGCCCAATGGACGCTTTGAGCCTGGCAAAAGGTTTGTTGAGTCTATTAGTTATAAGATTTTTTTACTAATTTTTAAATATTGTTTAATTCTATTTCATGAAACTCTTTCTAGGCTTTGCGTGAAGGCTTGCGTCGCGCAATGGGCGGCGTCTTGGACAACTCGATCTTTCATGGTGATTATTTCATAGCTAGGTAGCAGGAAATTATCCAGGAATTTCCAGGAATGTTCCCAAAGGGGGACAACGTTATTCAAATTTCAGGAAACGACAAAACTAAATTTTTTATATTTATTGAGAAAATTGAAATTTTGGTCTTTTTTGATCGCTCAGGAAAGGAGTAAATGTCTCCCCTTTGATTCCTTTCCGATAATGGCATTGTATTTACATTTTACTCGTCTTAGAGATTGTTAAAGTTATAGAAAACTACGAGTAAAGTTTTTACCTGGTGCGTTTGAGTTTTTATTTGAGTTTTTACCTGTTGCTAGCAAGATTCTGATCAGCTAGTTATTAGAAAAAGTTGAATTTGCGATTGAATACAGGCTAGGCCGGCGTACAAATGGCTACAGGTCATTCAGATATAGCTAGACGTACTAGTTGAATCAAACGATTAGGTTTATATAGACTGAAATACTTGAAAACACTAATATTTGCAACATTTCAGATCGCCTTTCACGCGTTTATGAACGGCGAAGAGCCGGACGATGGTGTCATCTTGCCGTCTCCATCCGATGAAGAAAGGTGTCGATTAGCCTCCGAATCGCATTATTTTAATAGCCAAGTTCGTAATATTTCTTAATAATAATATCTATTAAAGAATATCTACACTGATTACTTATGCATTAATTTCAGGATGAACTCTTCGTTCGACATTTTCCTCAACTATTAGGTTGGCAACTAAATAATGGCCCTCGCCCTTTTTTGATAAAATCTTTTAATCTTTGCGTTTAATCTACCCTCGCTGTGTTAATTGAATATTACTGAATTTCTGGTGCATTATTATACGTTTTTACTTTCCTTGTTTGTACTTTTCAAATAATTTTGTTTAGAAATGGAAGATCTCAAATATCGAATGCGTGTCTGTCTCTGGTACGACTACAAACAAGACAAAACAGCTGCCGAATCCCACAGAGATTTATTGCGAGTTTTTGGTGATGAGCTCTTTCCGAAACACAATGTAAGAGATCGTAGGGACGGTTCAAGGAAGGGGATGAAAGTCTTGAAGATGAGCCTCGCCAAGGACGACCCGAACTTCTGCAGAACGTATTTTGGAAGCAGCTTTAAAGGAGGATCCAAGTCAAACATCACGCGAGCTAGGGGATCGATTGGGCTTTTTGCATCTGCAATCGAAAAGCGACTTCATGCATTGGGGAAAGTAACCGCAGTGGAAAGTGGTTCCGCATGAATTGAGCGAAGAAAATGGCTCTCGTGTTTCACGCTGGTACTACTAAAACTTGCGAAAAGGGAGCTTCTTGTTCCATTGTCACTTCTGTGAAAATGGACTTTTATGATAATCGAACGCGAAAACGACAGTGGCTTAGCACAAACGAAGACCCAAAACCAACTCCGAAGCCGGTTTCCTCAAGAAAACTCTCCTCTGTGTGTGGTGGGTTCTCGTGGGTTGGTGCTTTCGAGGTTCTCAAAAGCCGGCAAACGGTTAATTCAGAACTCTATTCGTCTCAACTACTCGTGTAGATCAAGCAATTCGCTCTCAGGACTCGAACCCTCTTCAATTCATTTTCTCCATGATAACGCAAACCACACCTGCAAACTTACAATGGAGAAATCGGGGTTGGGCTGGAATGTTCTTCCTCATGCGCCATACAGCCCGGATTGGGGCCTAGTGTTACCATCTTTTTCGTCGATGCAACACTTTCTAGCCGAGAAAGTTCATGCCTTGACGAGTCCGAATTTCAGTGCAAGTTCTTTGACGTCAACCAGAGATTTTTCGAGAGGGAATCCAGTTGCCCGTCAAAGTGGAAAGAGTAATAGAATGACGGAGGATCCTTTTGTTGTGTTGTTTTGTTCATCTTGTTAATATTTTTGTTTTTACTGAAGGGCCATTTTGTTGCCACCTGTCTTCGATGGAATCCGAGAGTGGAATGACTTTGCTTTGCTTTGCTTCCATGAATTTTTCAAATAAACACAAGTAATTTCTTGGAATCTTGTTCTTAGTCTAGCCACTGTACAAATCCGAACAGATTTAAGATTTCAAAACTTTCAAGACGAGAACATAGTTTTTAAGTTTAAAACCGTACAAAGCCTTAGTGCCTCGATCATATAAGGGTGTTAAGAAAAGGAAAAATATGTTAGGTGGTTGGGTGCGCGTTAAAAGTTAAAAGTTAAAATCTTTGATGAATAGGTACCGTAACCTAAAAAGTTTCCTAGCTTAAAAGTGTTAAACTAATAAACGTTTGAACTTTCCATCAAGAGCGTTCTTTGGGACAAACTAAAGCGATTCGGAAGATTTTAGATGGGCATAGAAACTTTCTAATGCTGTAGGCAATTTTGACAATTGATTAAGAACGGATTTTCCTGTTTGTCAAGTCAGCTCGTGAGTTGAAAGAATTGGCGAAAATTCAGCATTTTATTAGATTGAATAATGTCACGGTGTAAAGAAAATAATGCGCGCTTCGAATTTTCTGGTGCTGGAATTGTGCTTTGAATGCGCTTCGAATTTTCCCAATGTTTGCTTACGTAATGTTTTGAACAAAAATAAACTCACTAGTTTTATAATAACTTCCCTTGTCACTTCGCTAGTGGTCTTTACTGCAACGCAGAAGATGGGAAGAAGTTATCGATATGAACGGAGAATACGTTACCAATTGATCTTTGCTGGTTTGAGTTTTTTTTCAATAAATAGTTTTGATCAAAAACGTGCATTATTTTCTTTACACCCTGATACTTTCATTACTATTTTCTTCGATGCAAATAAAAGGTTTAAAATAAAGAACTATAAAAGCTGAAAGAATGGCTCTAAATCAAGCACGGCCAAAACTAGAACGTTGAATTTTTGGTGCGTTTCTTAAAAAGCATCATTTTATCCTTCACTCAACTCAAACAATCGGCTTCTCGCGAACATTACAGAACAATTTCCCATCAATGCCGTGGCCGATGATGAGCTGCTCCTCGGTGTGTCCTTTCTTGAGCATTCGCTTCCTCGCCGCGTGTTTCTCATCCCAAAAACATTGCTGGAAGAGGAACGGATAGACGAGTGGCAGTACTCCACCCGAGGGAATTGTGGTCTTCGCGAGTAACCTCGACAATTCCTCATCATTTCGAATCGATAACTGCAGGTGCCGGGGCAGAATTCGACGTTTCTCTGCGTCTCGCGATACGTTTCCCGACAATTCCAACAACTGGAAATACTTTCTATTAAAATAATCGAGATGATTGGTTCAAGATTTGGTATTTATTCCTTTTCTATAAGATTGCGAGCAGTTCTTTAGCTTCTGGCCGATATTTACGTTTCAGGTTCTCGTCAAAAATGCGCCTGACTTTGAATTTCTCACTTGGTCTAGGTATTTCTGTGAATGCACACTCGATAAGTATCGGAAAACGCAAAGAAAACAAATATAAGATGCTCACCTCAGCAGTCATATACTCCAGAACGGCTGCCAAATAGACCGCAGCACCGGCACCAATTCGGAGCTTCGGATTTCTCTAAAGCTCTCTAAAGCTCATCAGTTTTGTGTGTTCCATTTGAAATGAGACTAGCCTAACAGCTATTGCCAATAGAAAAAAGTTAAGTTGATTGATCAATTTAACCAAAAAAACGATCTCAACCGGAAAGAACAAAAAAAGTCTCTAAAAACAAAATTCGGTAAATATTATCCCGTTTCTATCGCCAACCTTTCGCAAATATCGCTCACAACGACTGACAGGAAACGTTAATCCGGCCCTCGTGGGTCGCGATTGTCGAGTCGTTTTCTTCTTGGCTTTTTTGGCCCATCTTCTTCCTCTTCCTCCTGGTGGCATCACAGAAAATAGATGAAAATGTTTAACAGAATCAAAAGCTGTTGAATAATGGATATCAATCGAATGTTCCTTTAGGAATACAGCTAGAAGAATCCAGCTTTTTATCGAAGAAAAAGCTAAAAAAAGTCGGGTATTTTCCCGTCGAATCCTGTCAAAATGGCTGGGAAAAAGGGGGAAAAGGATGGTGACTCATTCGGCTTTTCCTTGAAGTTTTCTTAATAATAAGCCTTTTTTGCGGGAAAAAGCAGGAGAAATGGAAAAGAACAGCCACCAGCTAAGTGTGTAGTTGGTAATAAATATGTATGCTTGAAGAAGTCCGAGAGTACCTGTGAAAGCTGTTAAACCAAACGAGTCAAAGCCGAGACGCATTTCTCAGAAATTAGCACACAAAACGGTCAAATATTCATTTAAAAAGCTTAGTTTGCTTTAATTTTAATTTTAAATAAAAACAACTTTTTTGAATTTTTATTCTTTCCATCTGCAAAGTTTATCGAAAAGTTATTAAAAACAAGGATTAGGTCGGTCGGACTGCAAATGGTTGGCTTTTCTTTCTTTTTTTTACGAACTTTTGCCTAATTTTTGGGAATTTTTACAAAGGAATTTTAACTATTTCTATGCTTGGAATTTATCGAACTTTAGAAATAATTCTATCCTTTTAATTAAGCCTAAAACTTGTTTTTAATAACTTTCCGATGATGTGTTACTCTTTTCTAAAAAGCTTGTGATAGAGGAAACGAAGGAAACGAAGTTCATTCACTATTCATCGTTCATTCATCGTTCATTACTCATTCATCGTTCATTCATCAATACTTTATAGCACTTTTCCTACCATTCTATTGGGTTGGGGAGAATGAGTCGGCGCCGAAAATCAAAAAAATGTCTAAAACTTCTATTCGACTTCGTCAAATAATATGCGTTTGATATCAGTAGAATGGTTAACCAATTCTCTACAAAATGACATTTAAAAGAAAATTCAAACAGCGCCTCCGCTCAAGAAAAAGCCATTTTTTCACAAAAACTACAAACTGTGATCTAGAAAAAACCATTGGTGGGATCTTCCTGCAAATTTGGCAACTTAAGTAATTGAATGTGCTCTATCTTTTTTATATAAACACCAAAGAAGGTTTATGTGAAAGAAACTGTTCAAATGATGAGTCGGACTCTTAGCCATTTTAACCAGCTGCGTTTCGAAGTTCATAAACTCCACGAAAGAAAAGCTTTGTGGAATCTCTCAAAAGTGATTTTGTAGAGAAATAGTGGATCCTTTTGATGAAACCAAACGTATGTTTAAAGAAGGCTTTATGTGTGCAAAAAGTCCCTTTAAAGTTTGGCGCCGACTCATTCTCCCCAACCCAATATTTTGGAGTCAAAAGCTTGCGCTAAGGCACATCAATTGATAGGATTATAAGGTTTCTGAAGAAGAGTTCGGATGAAATTCTTATAAGTGTGATCGAGAAAGCCGTTGACGCCTTTCGAAACATCAGGCTTGGGCCTGGCTTTTTAAGGACGTGGACCTGATTAGCTGGATCTAGGAGCCAGTTTGAACATTAGCCAACCTGTCACAACCAGGTTCGAGGTGAGACGGGCACACCTAGACTGGTGGTCTGGTCCAAAGTTTTATATCATTTGTGGCGATTGAGGGAATGTATTGCGGGAAATGGTGGACATTTCAAAATGATTTTTATTGACATTGAAACATCAACTAACAAAAAGGTGTTCACCACACGATTCCCCCATATTTGATAGCGGACACAGGCGGCATTTAATCCGCTTCATTTCTGCAAATTTCTTCCAGTTTCAATGAGCTCAAAGTGTCAACATTTCTCAAATTTGCCTTAGTTTCCAAATTTTTCGAAAACTATTGTCCAGCTCATCTAACTATTACGATGAAAACGTTGATTGACGTGGTCGACGGGAAAGTTTTTCTCCATGAAAATCTTCTCGATCATTTATGCGAACAGATCGGAAAGCGAGAGGTAATTTAATCACATTTTCAATTTCAACAATAACAATGGTAAAGTAGAAATGAAAATATTTACTAGCATTCGTTTTTTTTCAGGTGGCAATCGTTTCAACTGCCGGTAAATTTCGACAGGGGAAATCTTTTTTGAACAACGTTTTTCTGAAGGGACTTCGTTGTGGACGGGCCGATTTCGAGAGAGACAAAATGATTGAGTGAGAAAAATCTTTTGAAAAAAGAATTTTTAAATATTAAATTCCAAAACAAATAAGTATTGGGTTGGCGAATTGAAAACTGCGGGCTCTTGGTATATGTCACAGTTTGAGCACTTTCTTCAAAAGGAACCCATTTTGGTGTCAATGGAAAAGTTGTAGAGAATCAAAAATTAGGCTTATAGCCAAATTTTCAGAACGATTCAAAAACTGGTTTTCAAGAAATGCGAAATTTACGAATTTTCCCAAAACTTGCATTTTAAGCGAAACTACTAAGTGTATCTTTTTGGAAATTTGGCTATAAGCCTAATTTTTGATTCTCTACAACTTTTCCATTGACACCAAAATGGGTTTCTTTTGAAGAAAGTGCTCAAACTGGGACATCTCCAGTCTTCCATTTTTGAGTCTCACACTTGTCTCACACACAAACCAAAATCCTATTACAAAAGAGGAATTCGCAAATTGCCTGTAAAATGGGCAGAAGTAGTCAATAATAATGGAAATTATTTGGAATGAATCCATGATTTTATGTTGAATAAATCTTAATTCAAAGCCCCGCAGTTTTCAATTCACCAACCCAATAATGTAAATAAAATTGTAATATAAAAACAAAACAAACAAAAAAATAAAGTAGAAAATTTCAAGTGGACCTTCTGCTTTTTCGTTCAAATGTTTTCAAGAAAAGCGCACGCGGGGAGTGATGGTTCATCCGGAAGTTTTTTTCAGGAAAAACAAGAATGAGAGTAAAATGGTGAATAGAATCGAAGATGCTTTTCCTATAACGGGGGGGGGGGGATTTTTTTTCTCCGCACCTTATTTAGATTGTCATTTAAAGTGAACAACATATTTCAAAAACTTGCTTTCCAGAAACGACCAGCTTTCCCAGTTCAACTGCCGTCAGCCAAAAAAAACTCGCAAGCCAGACAAAACACGGGTCAACGAAAGGTGGGAGCGAGGAAAGAGGGAAAATGTGTTTCATTGGCCTGTGTTTCATCTGGCTTGCGAGTTTCTTTTTTGGCCGACGGCAGTTGAACTGGAAAACCACGTGATGCGCCGGGCTCATATCCTCTTATCCGCGAACACGAATACGAATGATACGGACACACGGAGGGAGTGTGGCGTCTCAACTTGGTACGCGGTGTGGATCCGTTTGATGCAATTCTAGAAGACATCAAGGCTTTTTGGCCACCTGGTACTCCCGCTGGATCAATTGCCTTTTACCAATAAGCTCATGTTTGAGTGAAATAAAACGTAGAATTTACTTTTCTGAGTCTAAATAAGGTGTAAAGATAAAAATTCTCCCCCGCCCGTTATAGGGAAAGTACTCGAATCGAATATTTGCATATCCCATTTTGTAGCTTTCCGTGCTTTTAATCGAAACTCAAGGAATTCACGATCTGGAAAGCTCATCCGAAGATTCTTCCATCATTTTTGCTCTCTCGCTGCTCATTTCATCAGCAAAAGTTGTCTGCTTTTATCATTTTCGTTTATGAAAAGAAATTCCAGATTTACAATACTCTTCAATATCTCAGCACTTCAGAAATCGATGAGTTGAATGCATTGTTTGCGTTTAGTCAAATGAAGGACGGCAATGCAAAATTGGGACAGGTAAGGTACATGTTGCATCTAAAAAATGTTATCTAAAAAAAGTTATTGCAATGATAAAATGGTTCTAAAACTTTTGCTAAAGGAACTTTTCAAAGCCAATCAAAAAAAAATTTAGAATTTTTTGCTCCTTTTGCGAGACACCGTCGGAAAAACGGGAATCGAAGGTGGAAAGGAATATTTAGAACATTTGAAGGTTGCATTCACGAGTTCGAGAGAAACACAAAAATTTTTGATTAAGGAAAATGTGCAAAATAACAATGGAACGAATAAATTTGTGGAGTGCCTCGATGAGTGCTTTGATCGGGTCGATTGTTGTCGTGTACCTCGGCCATCTCGACTGGTCATGGACGGAGTGGATGGAGGGATGAAAGCCGAACGTTCGTGAAAGTTTTTCATTACTTCTAGACAAATCGTACGGTACATTAGGAAAAATCTCTAAAACGCTGACTGTAAAACGTGAAAATCAAAGATTAGACTCAAAATTGATAAGCCTTGTAAAACTTTGTTTTATCGTGTTTATAAGGCCTTAGAAAATCTTCGATCTTAGAAAAGGCCCGAGTTTTCAAGCGTCAAGCGTTGAAGCGTCAATTCAAGCGTTGAAGCCTCAATTCAAGCGTTGAAGCCTCAATTCAAGCGTTGAAGCCTCAATTCAAGCGTTGAAGCCTCAATTCAAGCGTTGAAGCCTCAATTCAAGCGTTGAAGCCTCAATTCAAGCGTTGAAGCCTCAATTCAAGCGTTGAAGCCTCAATTCAAGCGTTGAAGCCTCAATTCAAGCGTTGAAGCCTCAATTCAAGCGTTGAAGCCTCAATTCAAGCGTTGAAGCCTCAATTCAAGCGTTGAAGCCTCAATTCAAGCGTTGAAGCCTCAATTCAAGCGTTGAAGCCTCAATTCAAGCGTTGAAGCCTCAATTCAAGCGTTGAATTTTAGTCTGACTTGGTATATGTCTGATCGCTTTATCAAAGTTCCTTTTAGAATGCGGTGAAGAGTTTCTTCGAACGATAAGCGAATGTGCAAATTTTGTCCTCGAAACGCTAACCGCCAAAATGGTGGGAAACGATTGTCTCACCGGTGAATCATT